>JADRCD010230251.1:23671-51931 GCA_019843815.1 Montemys delectorum
TGGCACATGTCTGCAGGCTGGGGTGTGGCACATGTCTGCAGGCTGGGGTGTGGCACATGTCTGCAGGCTGGGGTGTGGCACATGTCTGCAGGCTGGGGTGTGGCACATCTGCATGCTGGAGTATGGCACATATTGGACACTTCCTGTAGAGATGAGTTATACAGTTCTCTGCACATGCCAGTTTGCCTGCCTTCTTTGCAGGGAATGAAAATGAGGAATCAAGGCCAGCCCAGGCTGTGTGGTGAGCTGGCTGGATTAGTAGTATGCAGCCATGTTACCAACACTTGACCAGACGGCAAGGACTGCTCTGAGTCTAAGGCCAGCGTGTCTGTATAGTAAGACTTTGTCAAAAAAGAAAAAAAAAGTGTGTGTGTGTGTGTGTGTGTGTGTGCGCAAGCATGTCCGTGCTATAATTAGCTGCTTAAATATGTGAAGGAGTCCCTGGCATTTCCCTCTCTGTATATTTCCTTGAGTGGGCAGACAGATTATCTGGACATTCCGCCCCTTGCTTTTAAGAATTCATCTCCTACTGGGCAGTGGTGGCGTACGCCTTTAATCCCAGCACTTGAGAGGCAGAGGCAGGCAGGTTTCTGAGATAGAGGTCAGCCTGGTCTACAGAGTGAGTTCCAGGACAGCCAGGGCTATACAGAGAAACCCTGTCTCAAAAAACAAAAAACAACAACAAAAAAAAAGAATTCATCTCCTGCATCCCAGGCTGGCTTATGAACTTTCTGTTATTGGAGGATAACTTTGAACTCCTGATCCTCTTGCCTCTGTCTCTCAGTGACTGGGGTTCTAAGTATGTGTCTGGTCTATTATTCCCTTTTATTTTCTGAGTAAGTGTCAAAGTTGGGCTCCATTAAAGAAGTTAGTGTGGGGAGGTGGGGGGTAGAGATACAGAGATGCTCATCGTCATAATGCCTGTGTGGAAGAGGTCAAAGGACAACTGGGAGAGTCGTTTCTCTCCTTTGGGTTGTCAGCTTGGCAGCAAGTGTCTCATCCACTGAACCATGTCACTGCCCTGATCCATTGTGAAAGCCTTTAATAAACCAGATGTTTTATGTTTCCTCTCTGCTTTGTGGTGACATTTACCTCTCCTACTGTAAGGACACTGATCAGTTACTGCATCTGTCACCACTGTGTCCCCTGCAGAGATAGGAAACAGTTCAGATGTTTTTAGCCATCTTGTCAGTATGCTCTGATGTTCAGGTGACTAAGTGCCCGTAGTGGTTTGTGCAGGACTTCCTTGTTAAACAGTTACAGGATAACTGTTGTTAACAAATGTCCAGTAACGGGATGAACAGGTGGACAGGGGTCCAGATGAGCTGCCTGCCCCTCTTACCACTGTCCCCAGCAGCACTTCCTATCAGCTTGCTTCCTGTGGCCTTTCTTCTGGGGTATGCCTCAGCCTCTCTCAAGAGCTGATGCAAGCTAAAGTCACACGGTGTCCCATTTAGATCTCTTTTTTTCCTTGCCATCCGACCACCCTAACTTCTGTGTTGCTGGTGTTAGCATTTCTGACATACTGCCAGGTGAAGTCCACGTGTGGTTGTGAACGGCCAGGTTGTGCTGGGACCTGCCCCTGGGTGCTTTGCAAGACCAGTACAAGAGCTTTTAACTGCTAACCATCTCTATAGCCCTTGTTCATTCATAGGTCTTAAGAATGAAACCACATCTAGTTTGTTGTCTCCCAAGGGTAGGGGCCATCTTGTGGTGTTTTTCTTTCTTTGGTGGTACCCAGAGCCTAGCTGACATTAGCCATTCTGCTGTCAGGAGCAGTATGCATCTACTTCCCCCCTCCCCACCCCCCACCCCCCCCAGATTTCTTTGACTTTGTGGAACGCCTGCTCTTAGAGTTTTGTTTTGTATTGCATGAGTATAAGTATGTGTTTTCCTGTGGGTATGTTGTTGCTTGTGGGGGGAGGGGGTGTTGAACCTAGAGATTGTTTTTTTGTTTTGGTTGGTTGGTTTGGTTGGTTGGTTGGTTGGTTGGTTGGTTTTTCAGAGACAGGGTTTCTCTGTGTAGCCTTGGCTGTCCTGGAACTCACTCTGTAGACCAGGCTGGCCTCAAACTCAGAAATCCACCTGCCTCTGCCTCCCAAGTGGAACCCAGAGATTGCTAAATCACCTTGCCCTGGGGGTCCTGACTCTGTCTCCTGAGTGAGTACTGGGTTTAAGCAGGCTGCCACATCATCTTCAGCTTACACAGTGCGGAGGGAGGATCTGAACTCTGGGTCTATTGCTCCATCTCCGGGGTCCTTAGTAGTAACCCTGTGTTGAGGTTCAGTTGCCGGTACAGCCTTCTGGTTGCTTCAGGAACTGGCTACTGGAAGGGATTTCTTCATCTTTATTTTGGAAAATGTGTGCTTTCTCTTATGAAAATTGTCTGAAGTCAGATACAAGAGAAAAGGACAGATTCATACACAGGGTGCACTGGCCCGGAGCAGCAAGCCTTGGAAGCCCTGTACAGGCCTGGGGAGAGCACCTGGAAGAGACAACATGGCCTTTCCTATCTGGCAGATGTTGGTTACCTCCTCTCTGGTTCTTTATTGCAGTCTTTCTCACCAGCACCAGTAATAATGTCTGTAAAAGAAAATAACAAATTTCCCACGGTGGGGGAAGAATTTGCAGTTTCTCTTGCCAGACCGTGCACAGCCGCACTCTGCAGTACACAGAGGCCATGCTGTCTGTCTTCTACTTGACAGGCTCTTCCCTCTGCATGGTTAAGGTGTTGGTAGTTACGGGTAAATTCCTCCCCCAAGAACCAGCTTGGGTGTAGAATCTCACCGAGACAGAAAGAGGCAGATCTCCAAGTTCTAGGTTACCCAAGGCTAGCTATATAGTAGAAGGAAAGGGAAGACTGTCGAGTGGGCGAATGGCCTCAGCATGTGATAGGTTACCCAAGGCTAGCTATATAGTAGAAGGAAAGGGAAGACTGTCGAGTGGGCGATGGGTCTCAGCACCGTCTCTGACTGTGTAAAGGCTCAAGCTGTAGTTAGGACACTTTACAGAAGGGAGTGCAGGCTGTGCTGCTTCCAGCTCCGGGGTTTTCCAGCCCGAGGAGAGCAGGGTTTGCTCTCTGCTGTCTGTATCTTAGTGACACAGTGAGCCATGGTCCCTTTCTTCAGGCGGGCGCTCCTATCCAGCCCAGACTGGCACGGTGTTCACTAGCTCTCACATCAGCTTCTTCCCTATAGGATCATTTTCCAAAGTACAGGCCTTCACCAGCTGTGGCAGGTTTTTTCTTTTTCCTTCGAGTACCGTGGAACATACAGGCGCTAGTGTGGTCTCGGCTCTGGTGATTAGGTAGACTTCCCCTGTTCGGTAGGGATACAGGCTTCAGAGAGAGAAAGCCGAAGCTTTGTTCTTAAAGTGATGTGTGGTTAAGTATGACTCACTGTACTGAGCATGCTCTGTTCGCTCTTCGCAGGATTGAAGTACGAGCATAAGTATTACCACTGTTAGCACCTTGCAGCAAGTATTGTTGGCACATTGTAGGACTGCTCTTCCTGGTGCCTGTTTGGTGTATGGACACCATCTCGCTTGTTCTAGAATGTCAATAGAAGTTGGACATAGGGCACCTTCAGCTTCAGATGTTCACTTGTCTCAAAAACAAAACAAAACCAACCAAACAAAAACAACCGCCAAGCACTGAATATGGCAAACCCAGGGCTGCTGAGATGGCCAGTGAGAAAAGCTCTTGTTGACAGCCTGAGTTTACTTCTCCCCCTACCCCCAGGACCCACATAGTGGAAGGAGAGCACAATCCTCAGAAAACAGTTCTCTCACACAGAAGTGAACTCTGTGTTGTGTGTTCATGTGGTAAATGTTAAGGTGGGGGATCTCTTGAGGTTTGAGGCCAGCCTGGACTATCCAGTATGAGCCAGCCTGGACCATCCAGTGTGAATCAGCCTGGACTATCCAGTGTGAGCCAGCCTGGACCATCCAGTGTGAGTCAGCCTGGACCATCCAGTGTGAGTCAGCCTGAACCATCCAGTGTGAGCCAGCCTGGACCATCCAGTGTGAGTCAGCCTGGACTATCCGGTGTGAGCCAGCCTGGACCATCCAGTGTGAGTCAGCCTGGACTATCCGGTGTGAACCTGTGTCTGTGTTGCTGACAGGGCATGTGCTGCGTCTCTTGTTGCTTGTGCTGATGGTGGATGTGCTCTGTCCTTACTGTGGACATCTCTCATAGGTACTTCTGGTGGTCAGAGCTGGTTCTCTTCACCCACAGAGCCACCCCTAGACCCTGGTCCCTTTTGTCTGGTGTCTTGATGATGCCGATGAGTGTGCTGCAGCTTGCCTTCCCAGGACTGGGCCTTCTTTGGAGGAGGCTTTGGCATGGGGAAATGCCAGCTGTGCAGAGTGCTTGAAATTGTTCTTTCCAGGCTGGAGAGATGGCTCAGTGGTTAAGAACGCTGACTGCTCTTCCAAAGGCCCTGAGTTCAAATCCTAGCAACCACAAGGTGGCTTCCAACCATCTGTAATGGGATCTGATGCCCTCTTCTGGGGTGTCTGAAGACAGCTGCAGTGTACTCACATATAATAAATAAATAAATCCTTTTAAAAAGAAAGAAAGAAATTGTTCTTCCCGCTTCAGTTTTTAGAGTCTGCTGAGTGAACCTGTGCTGCCCAGACTCTTATTTGTTAGTGATTTCTGTCATTTGTTTGAGGGACACTATTTGGTGTTTGAAACAGGGTCTTATTTTATAGTCTAGGCTGGCCCAGAATTCATCCAGGCCTCGTTCGTCTAGTGCTGGAATTACTAGCATGATCTGTCTTGCCTGGCTGCATTAAGAGACCTTGATTTCTGACTTCTCTATCCTGAATAGCTGTGAGCTTGTTCTACCCTTTGTTTGTGATTTCATCTTTTAAAGTTTTTTTTTCTTTATTTAGTTTTTGTGTTAGTCTGTTTTCTGCTGCTATAATAAAATGCTTGAGATTGAGGACTGTAAAGAATAGAAGGTTGATATGGCTTGTTGCTTCGGAGATAGATGCAGGATACAGCAGCTTCCCCTCATCTCTGGTAAAGAAAGGCTGTGTAGAGCCGGTAGGGGTGGTCACGGGAGCTGGAGCCACCGGGGTTCTGACCTTTCCCAAGGGCAATCATGCCACAGCAGCTTCCACAGCCTAGCTTTGGAGACCAAGCTTCCAGCACACTTAGGGGACATTTTTGGTAGGTGGATGAGTGAGTGGGTTAGTTGTGTGAATGTATGCACTCAGGTGTGAACATGGGCGAATGTCCCTGTGCATTCCCAGAGCCTACAAGAAAGTGGGAGGAATGACCAGCTTGTCAAGTAGATGCTGGAGTCTGAGCCCTAGTCCTCCTGATTGAACTGTAAGCTCTCTTAACCACTCAGCCACCTCCCCAGCCGTAGTTCATGGCTTTAATGTAGTGGACTATAGTCACAAATTTCTCGTAACACTGCCTTTGATTTGTCCTGGAGGTTTTGGCGTGCTGTATTTTCTTTTCCTGTACTTTAAGTATTTAACCTGCCTTATGATTCCTTCCTTGGTTCCTGAAGGCTGAGCGGTGTGTTGTCTAACAGCTACAGGTTTCCGCCGCCGTCTCTAGTCTCCCTTGATAGGCTTCCGATTTCATGGGGGTGATAGGAGTGATTCTTCCTGTGTCCTTCTTTTGTTTTCTTTCTTTCTTTTTTCGGTTTTTCGAGACAGGGTTTCTCTGTGTAGCCCTGGCTGTCCTGGAACTCACTCTGTAGACCAGGCTGGCCTCGAACTCAGAGATCCGCCTGCCTCTGCCTCCCAAGTGTGCACCACCACCGCCCGGCTTGTGTGTCCATCTTTAAGATCTGTTGCAGGGGGCACAAATGACTCACAGTTTAAGAGTGTTTGCTGTTTTGCAAAGGACCCGAGCCTAGTTCCTAGCACCCATGTTAGCAGCTCACAAGTTACCCTGGCTTCTGAAGACCTGCCATGTCCTTTTCTGGCCTCTGTGGGCACTGCACATATGTGGCATAAACAGACAGACAACCACACACATATGGTCATGCTCACTCTGGAGAATAAAAATCTTGTTAAAAGATGTATGGAGGCTTAATTTGTGGCCTAACATATTCTCTTCAGATGACTGGGGCTATCAAACTTTCAGATCTTAAACTTAGGACATCTCTGGATTTTACTGTGGAAGTTTAGAGACAAATGTAGCCTAGGTGCCCTTCTTAATGGCATCTCATTACCTTCCGAAATGGCATCAGGAGCCGAGTGGTAGTGAGAAAGGTTATCATTTATGAAATATCGAGCCAGTGGCCTTAACTACGCAGTCGTGATGAAAGGCCCAGTCTAACCTCTATTGAATGTGATATTTATTAAAAATGAAACTTCTCATTTCCATTACTTAATCAATAGCACTCTATGCCGTTTATTAATATGATTAAAGGTGGCGTCGCAGATGAGATTGCTGCTCCCCAGATACTTGGCTTAATTTTAATAACTAGGAAGCATCTTTCTAACCTAGAGTCAGTCAGGGCCATTTTATCCTACACTGGTAACTTTCATAAGACACAAGAAATAAGGAAGTTTTCAGGAAGAAGGCCAGACAGTGTCTCTCTCTCACCTAGAATCCTACACTGAGGGAGCAGAAGTAAGAGAATACGTATGAGATCACGTTGAGGCCAGCCTGGGCTACCTGGTAAGACCCTACTTCAAAAACCCAGGGAGCTGGTAAGATGGCTCAAGAGGCAAAGGCGCCTGCTACCTGAGCCTGACAACCTGAGTTTGATCCTAGAACCCATGTAAAGGTGGCAGGAGAGAACAGACTCCATGGAATTATGCTCTGACCTCTATGTGTGCACTATGGCACCCTCATGCTTACACGTACTATATATTGAAACATGCTTACACAGTAATTTTTATTTTCAATAAATGCGGGGCCTGGAGTGATCTAAGCTCAGTGGCCAGGAGTGCTTGCTTCTCTTCCAGAGAAGCAGAATTCAAAATGTCTGGCGCCCATGGCAGGCAGCTCACAATCATCTGTAACTCTAGCTCCAGAGAATCTCATGCTGTCTACTGGCTTCCATGTGCGCACATGTGTATGCGAACATGTAAATAATCTTTAAGAAACAAAGGGTAGTGGTGGTGCACGCCTTTAATCCCAGCACTCTGGAGGCAGAGACAGGTGGATCTGTGACTTCGAGGCCAGCCTGGTCTACAGAGTGAGTTTTAGGACAGCTAAGTGTAGGAACTCTGTCTTGAAACAAAAGAAAGAAAAACTTACAGGAAAGAATGTGTAAGTTAATTTTAAGTCGCAGCAGTGAGCTATCAGAAGGATGTGTGTTTGATTTTCTGTTTACTGTTGTGATTCAAATGCAGGGTTCCTGCCGTTGGCGTCAGTGCAGCAAGAAGCATGTCGAGTGGTGATTAGTATGAGCAGGGAAGGACTCAGACAGGAAGAAGCCAGAGAAGGCTCAGCAGTGGCACTGGCGAGGCCTGAGCAGTCTGTGGTGTGGTGCAGGTCCACTGTTCTCACAGCAGGGCGGTTCCCTCCCATGCCCCAATGCTGACAGGGATTGCTCTCTCGTACTCTCCACTGCCTGGCTTACATGTGAGCGAGCTGGTGTGTGCCTCACTATAGCTAAGGGAGAGTTTTGCCTCTTAAGTTTCACAGGGAGGGAACAGCAGGTTCTGAAGAGCCACCATGCGTAAGTTTTTCTGTATGTTGGGTTGTCTCACTGTGTCGTAGAAAGCTCTCTTCCGGGGCTGGAGAGATGGCTCAACGGTTAAGAGCACTGACTGCTCTTCCATAGGTCCTGAGTTCAATTCCCAGCAACCACATGGTGGCTCACAACCATCTGTAATGGGATCCGATTCCCTCTTCTGGGGTGTCTGAAGACATCGATGTACTCACATAAAATAAGTAAATAAATCTTTTAAAAAAAAAAAAAAAGAAAGAAAGAAAGCTCTCTTCCCAGCATCACAAAGCTTGGAAATGGCATAGGCTGTCTAGACACAGGCCCGTGGACTCCTGAGCCTGCTTTCTCAGCCACTGGAATGGAAGGTCAGCATAGACTGACTACCCAGCAGGTCACACAGATAACCGGAGGACAGGCAGGCAGCTAAAAGCTGCTCTGTAGCACCATTCCCAAGGCCACCCTGAAGAGGAGGTAGAAGAGGAGGTTGGTGGCAGAGGGACCATCTGCCTAGTTTTCAGAGGCAGAGAGCTGTTGCACTTGATCCTTGACCTTCTTCTGATGGATCAGCTACCGGGACCTCCGGGCAGCTCCTGATTGAGAGTAGCAGTGTACAGTCTGTCCAGCAGGCAGCAGGGCTCTGTAGCTGGGCTAAAGGACAGGCTGCAGGCTCCAGCCTCACCTCTGCTTTTCTGAGTAACAGCCACATTGGGCTTTTGGGAGGTAGCCAGCAAGCCCTGAGCCCACTTCATGGCTTCCCAGCACCTCGTGTCCTTTTGGGGGTGCCTCAGGATCTGGATCTCAGCACCTGCCTGATGTGCTGCTGGGAAATGTGTCATGCCACCAGAGATTATTACTGGCACACAGACCAGAGAGCTTAGTCCTGGAATGGGAAGGTTCTCGGTACCTCATAAAGACATGTCACATGACCTTTTCTATCACTGTGTCCCTGGGACCTCTTTTTGAGGACCTCCATGCTGGTACCTGACATGAGGGCGTCGTCATCCCTGACGTCCCATCTCCACCTAGATGGTTGATCTCTTGAGCCCCTCTTGGATAGTCAGTGACCCCCAGGATGCTTCCCTTGTCAAGGTGTTCGGGTGAGGATGGGGGTACTTCTTCAGCATCACTTGTGATAGACAAGTCATCTTGGATGCCAGTTCTAGGCCTTCCCAGAGTCAGGCTGGCCAAACAGCTGGTTCCCAGGGCCGTGGAAGGACTCTGGAGGGGCTTTCGGCGGCCACATATCCCAGGGGAAGACGGTGTGCTGGCTTCCTGCACGCTGTGCCTGTGTCCCATAGGTCTGTCAGGAAAGACCTGATTACTGCATTTCCTGTAGAAGCCCTGGCTGCTCCAGGCTAAATGGAACCTTTTCCATGTTCACTGTCAGAGACCGAGTTAGGAGGGTGTTGCTTTTATACCATTGTCTTTGGCTTTCAAGAATCAGTATGTGCTAAGTTAGCTCTTTCTGTCAGAAAGGATTCAGCGGACATCTTGTGCCTCTGGCCCGTCACTGTTGTCTCCTCTCTGCTGTCTACTGTGGGTGACTTAGCTGATGTGGGACCGGGCAGCATGTGAGGCATTCTCATTCCCTCTGATGGCTTGTCCCCAGCAAACACAGTTGCTATAGATGTACATAATTGATCACTTTATTAACTGTGGAAATGAAGCCTTATTGGGGAAATAAAGCATAACTTGATTCTATCCTGTGCGGAGGGCAAAGTGGAATGTGGCTGGCAGTCCCCGTTTCAAGGCTGATTGTGATAATCATAGTGTTTGAGTGCCATTGATTGTCCTCTAATGGAATTTCTCTTCTTAGGCCTCTTCTGAAGAGCTGAAGGCTGCGTACCGGAGGCTGTGCATGCTTTACCATCCGGACAAGCACAGGGACCCAGAGCTCAAATCACAGGCAGAGCGGCTGTTTAACCTTGTCCACCAGGCTTATGAAGGTCGGTGGGGCCTGGCTTCACGCACACAGACATTCGATTTTTAAGAGACTTGAATTGTAGAAGATAGAGAGCTGGAGTCCTTAGAGGTGTATAAAAGAGGTGCTTGGTTTGGTGCCTTTCACTGAGAGAGCCCTTTGAAAGACTCGTTTTTTTGCTTTGGAAATCAATGTGTCCAGTAAGAAGAAAATGAGAGTCCAGATGAAGAAACGGGCCGGGTCTCGATGGAGGACGCCCATGCTGCAGCCGTTTCCTGGTGTCTGCTTGGGGTGGGAGGACACACTGGTGCTTGGCAAGCGGCTACCTTTTCTCCTTTTTTTTTTTTTTTTTTTTTTTTGTGAGAAGCTACAAGGACTTTTTTTAACCTGAGTGGTTTTATTGGTTTTGTATCAGTCAGTGAGAGAGGGTCTAACAAAAGCTGATATGAGCAGGCTGATGGGAATAGTCATTCAGGAGCTTAGATTTATGGCTTACACATAAAGAAGAAAACTTGGGATGCGTTTGTCTCTGGGAAGGTGTAAGGTTCTGGAAAGAATGGTGGCTTCCTAATGCCAGGTGAGATTCATGCTACCAAATTAGACATTTTAAAGTGATTGACATGGAAAAAAGTTTTATAATAATTTAAAAAAATAAAAGCTAAAATACATTGTCACTCTTGGTATTTATAGATAGGAAAAAATCAATTACTCATTCCAGATCTCTGTAATCTGTCTTTAGCTAGAGGCCAAAAGTTATATAATGTGTCTCAGTATGACAAGACTCCTCACTGCAGGCCACATAGTGGGTGACATATACCTTAGCATTTTTTGCCAAGAAGCTAAATTTTGACCAGGAGATGGTAGCACATACCTTTAATCTCGGCCCTTGGGAGGCAGGAGCAGGTAGAGTCCAAGGCCAGCCTGGTCCACAGAATGAGTTCCAGGACACCTACTGGGAAAACATGGAAATTTTACATTTTAATGACCAATAAAAATTGGGCAGTGGTGTATGACAGACAAGTGGTCTGGTGGTGACCAAAGCCTGCGAAGTTCTGATGTGGAAGGGCTGCAGTGGTTCAGCTGTGTCTCAGGTGTGCATATGGCGCACACATGGCTTGCTGTGTAGCTTAGAGCCCTAAGGACAGGTGACCAGAAAGCCTGCCTCCCTGGGAAGGCCCCGCCGCAGGCCCTGCAGTCCTGTCCAGCAGGGTCCTGAGTGGGTGCTTCCCTAGTCAGTCCATTTAGCTCCACAATTGGGCCTGTGTTTTCCAGTGGCCTGCATTGCTTTCTTCTCCATTAGGTTTGAGTATGGATAGACTTGTTTACCTTACTTGTTAATTAGTCCTAAAACATATGGGAACCTCAGAGAAGCCCAAGCAGCAGTCAGCAGACACAACCTTTCCTCACTAGCTAATGTGGCCAACCGTGTTGTGAATGATAGTCACAGATTTTAACACAAATCTCCAATGGGCGAGGTAGCACACACCTGTGACTCAGCCCATGGCAGGTCCAGGCAGGAGAGCTGCGATGTTGGCTGCATACTGAATTTGAGTCTGAGCTACATTATTGTAATTTTAAAATATTACAGATAAAGACAGGTACACCAAAAACAGAGGTCTTGGGGATTAGTAGTGGTCCCCAGTAGATGAGCTGTTGGTGGTGTGCCGTAGAGTGCACCACAGAGCGGAGAGGGCCAAGCAACCTTTTCGGGCCCTTGTCAAGGGCCCCTGTCCTGCAGCACTCAGCAGGTGGAAGCAGGCACTGGGAAGTTTAGGGTGTCTCCAGCTATATTGAATTCTGATCCAGCCTTGTCTACCTGAAACTGTTCACAAAACTAAAGTCTGAAACCAGAACCAAAAAGTCTCTGCTTTCGAGCTGCCAGGAGCTACCAGAGCCAGGCCTGTTCCTGACAGTGCACCTTATATACATTGTAAGGACAGGTAGGAGCCAGCTGGACCTAGGACAAGCCCAGCTTTTCCCATCTGTAGCCTGGGGAGGGGAAAACATTTGTCAGAATGCAACAAAAGACAGACAGATGGTCCCCCGGAGGACTTTCCTCCTGACCTGTACACTGGGTTTTCAGGACTGATGGGAAGTTCATGTTGTATATTGTTTGATTTTTTTTTTTTCCATTGCAGTGCTTAGCGACCCCCAAACAAGGGCTATCTATGACATATATGGGAAGAGAGGCCTGGAGATGGAAGGCTGGGAGGTAAGAGAAGCCGAGTCATGGAGTCCGTGATGTCTGTGAGACTGATGAACACACCACGGCGGCCCTAGGGCTGCGACAGACCTAGCTGTAATGCACGGAGATATCATGGGGTCCCATCAGACATCAGCACGAGCTGTGCGGGTGCTACCAGTTTCCTGTCGTCTTCCTCATTCGTGTAGAACTCCCTCTGAAGTTCTTGTTGTGTTTGACCTCATGCTGTCTTTCCCCCTGACCCTTGAAGCCAGTCTCAGGCTTGAGCTGTGGTGGGCAGAGAGAAGAGCTGAGGGTTCTGGTGGGGCATGTGGCCTCCTTCCCTCTGTAGCGGTGCTTTGATGGACAGGTCACAGTGAACTGTGGCTACAGAGGTTTGGGTCCTTCCTGGAGGTTCTGTGTAAGTCTCCAGTGGCTGGTGTCTGAAGCACCAGCTTACCAGCGTTGGACCCGAGTCCCTCCGAGGAGCCCTGCCCTTTGAACTAGGCTGTGTTTACACTTTGTCCCATCTTCCACGCCATATTGTCACCTGCCCTTCTGCAGGACAGGCTCTGTGTGTCCTGCCTGGCTCTAGCTTACTGGAAATCTCAGTAGTCCATTGCTTTGCCTCATTTATCCAAATGGGAAATGGATCCCTCCATTTCCATCTCCTCAGACTTTGTGCACTGCTCGGATCAGTTACCAGAGCTGAGGGCTGCACTGGGGGCCGTTGGCTACAGAGCCCTTGGCACGACTAGGGTTTTGATTTCTGGCATTGTTCAGCACTCCTGGAATGGTGAAATCCTCTGGCAACATAGAATGTGTCTCCCACTGGTGAAGCAAGGCAGACTCAGCTGCAGATGTGACAGACAGGTGTAGCCAGGCACTGGTGGTGAGAGGGTAGACCCTACGTGCATTGTTTTAGGAAACTATAGTAAGGAAATAAAATTCTCAGTAAATCTCCACCATAAACAGCTAGGCATGAGCTCAGGAGAATTCCCAGCTTTGCGAGGCAGAACCATTAACTGGAGGCCAGCCTGAGCTACAGTGAGTTCAGACCAGCCTTGGCTCCATACAGGAGCTTGGGAAAACAAACCAACCAAAACAAATTGAAAGCATCGTGAGTTATTAACAGTACCAGACATGCTGTAGGAGGCCTGCTCCCTAACTCACATGTTCCGTGTGAGCTCTCCGGTGCTCCTTCAGTGAGTGGCTATGGTGGGTTCAAATGTTCATGTGGCCTATCTCAAAGCACCTGGCCTCAGCTGTGATGTCACTTCCATTTAATGGAGGGGATGAAATTAGGGATGAAATTGGGCTTATTATTATTTTTTTATTTAAGGCAGGGTTTGATTATAAAGCTCTGAGAGGCCTGGAACTTGCTATGTAGACCAATAGATAGCCCCCAGCTAGTGACTGCAGCCACATGAGCGCCTGGAGCTGGCTAGCAGTGTGATGCCAGTGCCCAAGCTGAAGATGAGAAAGGTAGACTAACTATGCTTACTTAGACAGTGTCGCAGGTGGAGTGGAAGCCATGCTCAGCCTGCCAGCAGACTGCTCACACAGGCCCGAGGCACAGGCCCGAGGCCTGCCTCATCTGAAGTCCATTTCCCCTGGGAGCATGTCTAAGAGAGGTAACCTCTCTTAGTGAAGCGCTGTAACACAGCCAATATCCAGAAGGAGATGTCAAACCATCATAGAGCAGAGATGACTGAGACAGTGTGAGTGTAAATGCAGACTGTTCATTGCTGGGAAACCCACAAACCCTGTAATGTCTGGATCTGCCAATAGGAATGTGCAGTGCTGATCTTGCAGACTTGACTGGTGGTCCATGACCACAGGAGACCTGACATTGGGGCTGGAGAGATGGCTCAGCCATTTTGAACACTGGCTACTCTTCCAGAGGACCTAGGTTCAAATCCTAGCACCTACATGGTGGCTTACAACTGTCTGTGACTCACATGAGTGGTGTAGATATTCATTTTAACAAAACACCCAAATGGATAAAACAAAAATTTTAAAATTAAGAAAAAAAGTTTTTTTGAAAATAAAGAAAATATCCAATAAAAAAATTTTTAAAAAACCCTTAACATTGAATCAGATGTGGTGGCACATGCCTTTAGTCCTGGTGCTTTATGAGGGGTACAGACATGGGGCCTCTATGAGTTTAAGGCCAGCCTGGTCTATACAATAAGTCCCAGAACAGCCAGGGTTATAGAGACCTACCTCAGAAAAACCTCCCTCCCCAGCCCCCCAAAAAAGTTGACTTAGGATCCTAGACTTTTTAGAGCCAACAATGCCTAGAGACTGTGGCTGTGGACATTCTCCCTGGAGGTGAGCTGCCCACACCCCACCAGCCCCACTGATGCCACTCTTCCCTTCTTCATGGGTCTCTGTGACTAGCCCCAAACAGTGACTGGGGACTGGTCCCAATGAATAGGGCTTATTCAGCGTATAGCTAGGTTCTGGACACAACATACAGGGCTGTCCTCCCCCCTGACCACCCATTAGTGTCAGAGTATCAGGTAAACCCTGATGACAGAGGCTTATGAATGACGAGGAGATGCCTGTGCCCAGGAAGTGTCCTTACCGTTCCAGAGGAGGGACAGTTGGTTTTGATTTTACACCAACTGGATAGAGGATGGGTACAAGTGGGAGGAGCAGCAGCTGTCACTTCTTCTGCCAAGGTCAGAGCCCCAGCTCCACACTGTCCACTCCTCCCACACTACACTTCTCCTGGGGGCTTAGGCTTGGGCAGCTGGAAACAGTGTCCTCGGAAACGAGGTGCCGATGTCCACAGTGGCCTTCCTCTCTTCATGAAGCTCTGCATCTGAAACCACAGCCTCATGGCCTTCCTGTCACGATGCAGGAAGAGGGGCTGTGCTAGAGTGCCCTGGTTTGTCACAGGTGACCTCACAGTGTGCACGTGGCTTGTGTTATCTGCTGTTGACTCCTGAGACTACAGCATCGCTGGCGGCTCAGCGCTGGCCTCCTGTCATGCGGCAGGGTTCTTATGCACCCATCCGTCCCTCACATGACTAGAGATCCCAAGTTCTGTGACCCACAGGGTGCCTCTTGATGGTTGATTCTTTTTCTCTTTTTAAAGATTTTCATTTTATTTTATGTGTATGAGTACACTGTAGCTATACAGATGCCTGTGAGCTATCATGTGTGTGGCTGCTGGGAATTGAACTTAGGACCTCTGCCGGCCCTACTCACTCTGGCCCGCTCACTCTGGCGTAATTCACTGTAGCTGTCTTCAGATGCACCAGAAGAGGGCATCAGATCCCATTACAGATGGTTGTGAGCTACCGTGTGGTTGCTGGGATCTGAACTCAGGACCTTTGGAAGAGCAGTCAGTGCTCTTACCCACTGAGCCATCTCACCAGCCTGAAGGTTGATTCCTTTTTTTTTTTTTTTTTTTGGTTTTTTGAGACAAGATTTCTCTGTGTAGCCCTGGCTGTCCTGGAACTCACTCTGTAGACCAGGCTGGCCTTGAACTCAGAAATCCGCCTGCCTCTGCCTCCCAAGTGCTGGGATTAAAGGCGTGGGCCGCCACTGCCCGGCTGATGGTTGGTTTCTTGTTACAGAATTTGAATTGTAGCATTCCCTTTGACAGTCCCACAGTCTCTGAGAGGTTACTGAAATAAAGAATGTCGGTCTCTGGAGAGCCCAGAAACCAGCAGAGCCTTGCTCTGCTACAGAGGTGGTAGAAGCTCTTTGGAGCTCCTTCCGTACCTTTTGGAGCCCAAGGGTGGCCACACTGGCCCCTAGCTATTACATGCAGTCAGACAAGAGTCCAGCTCTCCAGGTATCCTGGCCCTCACGCTCTGTCCTCAATTCTCTTCACAGGTGGTGGAAAGAAAGAGAACCCCAGCCGAGATCAGAGAGGAGTTTGAGAGGCTCCAGAGAGAGCGTGAAGAGAGGAGACTGCAGCAGCGAACGAACCCCAAGGTAGCCAGCACCGCCTCAGAGGACCTTGGGAAGCCAGGTTGAAATAATGACATTTTTTGAAGTGACAGTATATAAAACTAGGTGGGGCAAGGCCTTTGCTGCTTATCCCAGAGCAGTGTTCGGAGGGGTGGCAGCTCGGGCCACAGGAGGGACAATGCTCAGACGCTGTTGTGCGAGAGAGTCAGAGAGCCCTAAAGACCTGTCCTCCAGCTATGCAGCCAACTGCTTAAGCACTGAGGCAGGGGTCCCCTGTGCCACTTAGCTGGGAGGGAATTCATATCTAGCTTGTACCAGATGGGGCCCTGCCTTTGTCATGCCTGACATCGCTGCTGTGAGCCCTAGTCTCTAGACTGGAGTCCGATACGGTTGGGACCGTTTAACCCACTGACATCAGAGTCGGCCTCTTGTACAGGATCTTTTTCCTTTTCCTAGGGAGGTCATTCTGAGTTAGACCCCAGCCAGGAGGCAAACAGGTATCTTATTAAGTTTGAGGTGCCCATTGTACTGAATGCCTGACTGACTCTGGCTCGGTCCTATCCAGCATTGAGTGGGTACTGTTTGCTGTCCAGACTGGGCCCTATCAGTGTGTCTGGGTAGCCCTGCGCCAGCCTGTTCCTGTCATGATAAGGAGCTGTTAGCCTTTCCGTCGCCTCTTGAGGCAGCCTGTGTCTGGCAGTGAGGCAGAGCACTTGGACACATCAGTGCTTTTCTCAGGCCTTCCTGAATGTCACCGGCAGCTGAGCGTCACAGGAGGTGACCCTCTGTCCACATGCATTCCAGCATGTGTGCTGTAGGACATGAGAGTATGGGAGGACTGTCTCCAGAGTACAGCTGTCAGTTTGACTCTTGCTTCTCAAAGTGTGTAAGAACCTGGGGTGGTGGCTAGCACCTGTAATCCCAGCACTTGGAATGCTGAGGTAGGACTGCCATGAGTTCAAGGCTACCCTGGGAAGTCCTGACTGACAGTAAAGGTTAGGTGAGGCGTGTCTGGGATGGATGGCAGCTCAGTGGTAGTGTTTGTCCAGTGTGCACAGGGCCCTGGGTTCAATCCCCAGCACTATGAACCAAAGTGAATGAGATAATTGACAGTTTCCCAAAGGGCCTCTCCCTATACAGCCCACAGACATGTGGGTTGCTGGTAGGAGATACTGTGGTGTGTCATAAAACCTGTACAGGGCTTCCCTTGGGCCCCAAATCATCCCTAAGCCCGTGGAGCACCTTACTGAAGCAGCACATGGCTGTCATGTGTAGGGTCATAGCTTCCATCCCTCCTCTCTATCCACCCCCAACAACGCCCTCTTTACCGCACTTAAATAACTGAATGTTTGTATGCTGTTTTCCTCTTAAGGGATAATGATGAGAAAATGGGGAATGAAATTGGTACATGCTCCCGAATATTTATCCATTCTTGGGTCCGTGGGTGCGGGTCTATGGATCCAGCTACCCTTTATGAACACAAACACCTTTCTCCCATCAAGCCCCAACACAAGTGCACTTAAGTCATGCAGGCACAACATGGCTGGACTGAGTCAGGTGGGGTAATTGGAGTCAGAAGTTGGGGTGCTAGCCGGGCGGTGGTGGCGCACGCCTTTAATCTCAGCACTTGGGAGGCAGAGGCAGGCGGATTTCTGAGTTTGAGGCCAGCCTGGTCTACAGAGTGAGTTCCAAGACAGCCAGGGCTACACAGAGAAACCCTGTCTCGAGGACAGAGAAAAAAAAAAAAAAAGAAGGGTCATTCTTGGGGATTTTACAGCAGAAAGGCTGAGTAGGCTGAGAGGTGGGCAGGACTTGAAGCAAGCTGTTTGACCTGTGTTCAGTGAGGGCAGCAGTGCCACATGCAGTGCCAAGTTACTGAAGGATTGAGTAGATACAGAGTAACTCTGATCTCACTAGATGACCCTAAAGACAGTGTGGTAGAGCACTGGGCTTGGAGGGGAAAGCCGTAGATCAGGCTTTAGACTCTGCCCTCTAGTCTGTGGAGGCATCATCTCTCTACCCTCAGCTTGCTTCTCCCAGGATGAACTGGGAGGTTTTCCTGGAGGCTCATCCTGTGGAGCCCTGTGTTTGGCTCCCGTGTTCCCTTGTGCTCACTGCCTCTTATCTGCCATCACTTGCCTATACAGAGAAAACCTCTGTGTACACTTCCCCCTGAGAAAGCCCATCCATGATGAGCCAGTGTGTGTGTGGGGGGGTGTCTGTGGTAAGTCTTCTGACTGGGCCTCTGCCCCTCCCTCTGCCACACTGCCTTTTAGAGCCTAGAGTCTGAGATAGAGTTGCAGATGAGGTTCTCGTGCCGTGTGAGCTGGCGTGAGTCCTGTCTGTCCATAAAGCTCCCGACGTGGCCATCAACAGGAGCCGCTGCCTCCCTCCCTCACAGGCTTCTGTGGATCCCTGTGCCTGTGCTCACAGAGCTCAGCTGTCTCTGAGGATGGACACGGGTTTCTTTCTAACCCCGTTATGTGGTGGTTACATAGAGATGGCTGTTTCCTCGTCCAGTCACTTCCTTCCATGGTACACGGACTGATAGAGACTAGCAAAGCATCCTTTCTTAGTTAAAGGGTCCATTGTCTTCACGCACATAATGGCTTAGAAATAGAACTCAGCTTTATCAGCAAGTATTTGAAAAGCAGTTATATCAAGAGAAATAAGTAAGCATACAAATACTTTTAAATCCTTGAATGATTTCATAAAGACATAAATACATTGCTGACTTTCTCTGCTGTCCTTGTTTTTTTTTTATATTATTTATATATTACTATGTGTATAAGTACACTGTAGCTGTCTTCAGACACACCAGACAATCCCATTACAGATGGTTGTGAGCCACCATGTGGTTGCTAAGAATTGAACTCAGGCCCTTTCTGAAGAGCAGTCAGTGCTCTTAACTGCTGAGCCATCTCTCCACCCATGTTTTTGTTTTTTGAGACAGGGTCTCTTTGTGTAGCCGTGGCTGTCCTAGAATGGAACTTACTCTGTAGGCCAAACTGGCCTTCAACTCACAGATAAATACTCCACCTCCAGAAAATTTTTTTTTTTTTAATTCTGGTGTGGGCCTGAACAGGTGACTCAGTGGTAAAGGTATTTTGCTGCCAATTCTGACAACTTTAGTTTTGATTTCCAGGGTCCATGTGATAGAATTCATGCACAAAAGTTGTCTTCTGACCTTCCGCATGTGCATACACATGTTTGTCCTTGTTCCCCACCACTACTACCATCACCCTCTGCACCCTCCGACCTCTCTCTCTCATTTAAGTTGGTTGCTTAGTTTCCAAGGCAGAGCACAGCCATCAGGATGAGACAGCTGTGGCTTCAGTCTGTTCTGTGGACGTGGTAGTAGAGTCATAAAGCTGACCGACCTTGGCTACAGGATAGGAGGGAACCTCTTGGCATTCATGTTTGTTGTGCTCAGTGGCAGAGGGAGAGCTAAAGAGGATCCCATGTAGAATGAAAATGTAGCTGTAGTGTGAGGAGTTGATTGAGCCCTAAGGTTTGTCATGATAAAGAACTGGCTCCATCGCCTTTAGGTGCAGGACTGGCAGGCTGATGTGGGCCGAGGCTCTTCCAGTGCTGACACATTCCTGGCTGCTCCTTCCTACAATTGTAAAGTCTAGATGGTCCTGGCTGTCACATATTGAAAGGTTCTGTGGCTGCTCATCACTACCAGAGCTGCCTGTCCACTTACCATTTGCTGCTGTCATACAACACCACGACAGGGCACCTCAGAAACAAGAGCTAGTTGAGGTTTGTGGTTTAGAGGGATAAGAGGCCACAGAGGACGGCAACATTGGCAGTGAGGGAGGGGTAGGCATGACCAGAGCAGGAAGCCGAGAGGGCAAACTGCAGGTGTTGGGAGATTTTAAATCCCTGCAGCCAGACTGGACACCTAAGCCTCCTCAGTCCGTGCTGGTAGCTGGGGACCAAGTCAGCACGTTGCCTTTGGGGAGACTTTCAGTTAATAAAGAGTCACTGTTCAAATTGTAAGGATCTGTCTCAAAAGGCTGTGGGGTGAGGGGAGATATTTATCCATAACCACTAATGAGAAAGTGCGGACTGCTACAAGTCTGTCAGCTGCGGTTCTCTCAGGAAGGAGCAGTGGTGGCTAGCGAAGGGAAAAGAAGCCAAGACCATGCCGCTATGAATGGAGCTCTCTCTTGGCTGGGTGTACTTGGCACATTCTTCTGGTTGGCTTGGCTGAATAAACAGGGAGCTGGGCGGAGTCTCATAGACTAGTTATCACCAGCCTTAAGGGGGACCTTAATAATCTCCTTACTGTGCATTGGATCTTCTTTTATTGTTTGTTTTTTCAAGACAGGGTTTCTCTGTGTAGCCCTGGCTATCCTGGAACTCACTCTGTAGACCAGGCTGGCCTCAAACTCAGAAATCCACCTGCCTCTGCCTCCAAGTGCTGGGATTAAAGGCGTGGCCACCTGCCTTTAGATAGTCTAAAGAATATGAGCACACTGCAGCTGTACAGGTGGTTGTGGGCCACATGTGGTTGCTGGGATTTGAACTCAGGACCTTCGGAAGAGCAGTCAGTGCTCTTAATTGCTGAGCCATCTCTCCAGTGGGTTGGATCTTTTAGCCCATATACACCCAGTGTTACAGAGATCTGCAGCTGCATGACAGCTCAGTTTCTAGGAGTCCTTCCTGCTGTGTGAGGGCTACAGGTCACTTGTTTCTCTGGTGGCCATCTTTAGACACTGTGTTCTACAGCGTGTCAGCAAACTGCACCCCATTTTGTAGTGTGCAGCCTGGAGCTAAGAATGGCGCTTTCCTTTTGAGTTCTGTGAAATTCAAAGGAAGAATGTTTTGATGTTGGGCATGCTAGCGCACGCCTTTCCCAGTATATAGAGGCAGAGGCAGACAACAATCTGTGAGTTTGAGGCTACCCTGGCCTATAGCGTCCCAGACAGCCAGAACTACACGGAGAAACCCTGTCTTGGAAAAAAAAAAAAAGAAAACAAAAGCCGATCTTTAATCCCAGCACTTGGGAAGCAGAGGCAGGTGGATTTCTGAGTTAGAGGCCAGGCTGGTCTACAGAGTGAGTTCCAGGATAGCCAGGGCTACACAGAGAAACCCTGTCTAGAAAAAAAAAAGTCAGATTGTACATTCATGAAGGGTTGCCTAGAGCACAGTAACACACAAGCCTGGTATGGGTTATAGAGCTGAGTACCCAGGTGTACTGTTTCCTCTTTAAGTGTGCCATCTTCACCATGGGAAGCTGGGTATCAGAAAGACAGAACACAAGGCTTACCTTTTAGGGACAGAAGAATAGCCACAAGTTCAAATTCAGCCAGGATTAATTGTGATTTTCTGGCCATCTAGGGCTCCTTTCAAACAAACAAAATAACCAAAATTGTGGCCAGTTGTGTTGACACACAACTTTAATCCCAGGACTCAGGAGGCAGAGATGGGTGGATCTCTGAGTTTGAGGCCAACCAGAGCTATATAGAACCAAGTCTGTGGTTTAAAAATGGTGGTAGAGGTTTAAAAAGTCTTGTTTGTAAATGCTTCTTTGCTTTTAGGAAAGTATGCTGTAGGGTGCAGACGCGTAGTCGGAAGCCTCAGGAGACAATCACCTGAGCACTCACTTGTGTGCGCAGTGGGCTACATTTGCGTTAGTCTTGTGTGTTGGAGTCTGTCAGAACTCAGGTGGAACTCTCACTCCTCAAACCTGTGACTTCTCAGAGGCAGAGCTATGGTGTTGGAAGTGAATGCCTGCTGGTAAGCTGCAGCCTGTGGGCACGTGGGGAGAGAGCCTCCTACTCTGGGGTTGCATCTGCCAGAGTGTATTTCCTGAAGATCAAAGAGCAGAAGATGGCATGTGGGCCCTCGGGAATGAAGAGACACCTCTGTCAACTCAGGGTGACCTGAGTAGTCATTTCCAGGACAGTTAATTCATCAATCAAGTTGTCACTGTGCCCAGCATTGTCCTCGGCTCATGTCACCTCTCTACAGTTTATTGTTTCCCATAGATTTGGGTCAGCACCAAGGCTGTTGAGTCTGAAGTCACCAGCTTGTTGGCCTTCTCAGTTCTCCTGCCTTGTTTAAGAACAGCAGCAGGATAGCGGAGAGTGACAACTGCAGCATAGTTTTAGGCTTCTAATGGCTACTCTCCCTTTGCTGAGTCATCACTTGGTTGTCAGTGTGGAGTTAGTGTCTGTGCTTATAGCCTGGGCTGACCTGGAAATCATGATCCTCCTGTCTCAGTGTCCCCATTGCTAGGATTTTGGGCCTGTACCACCATGCCTTGCTGAATATATACTATTTGAAAAGCTTTCAGACCCAGATGTGGTGCTAGGATTCAAGTCATGTCTGCAGCAGTTGGCCTGCCCCTGTGGTGGTGTGGTGTGGAATCGTTGAAAAGGAACCGGGGCCTCCCTTACACATCCAGACTGTACCAGTGCAGCACCTCCTCAGCAGGCCACGGTTGGAATTCTCCTCCTCATTTCTGGGTTGACTAGACTCCACTGGCTGGCGCTGGCCTGACACTCCCTGCGAGTGTCGTCTCATGGTGTCTGAGTCACTCACAGATTTACTGGTTCAGATGTTGAAGAAAGCTTGCTTGCTTGCTTGGTTAATTGAGTTTCTTTTTGAGCAAGCAAAGGTTTTCCTAGGTAGATCAGGTTGGCCATGAACTCTGTTTGTAAGTTCTAGTAGTCTGGAACTTACTGCAATCCTCCTGCCTCAGCTTCCCAAGTGCTAGTATTCCAGAACTAACAATAGCTTCTGCAAACAAGTCTATTCTTCTGGGGTAGCCAGCAGAGCGGGTATGGCCGGCAGGGCGGGTATGGCCTGGCATCTTTTCCTTTCAGCTCTGAGCCAGCTCAGAATTCCTCTTAAGCAGGTGAGTTCTCTGGTAGTTGCCTTAATTTGCATATGTAGTCTCCCCAAACCACGCGGCCCCTAGTGGTCAGCACACCCACGCCTGCCTTTCCACACCTGCGTTTCCCTCCTTGTCTTTAAATTGTGGTTATGTGCGTGTTACTGGGGCCAGGGCACATATCAGTCATGGTGATGAACATGTGTAATTCCAGCTCCTGAGAGGTAAGGCAAGAAACTTAGGAGCTCAGAGCCAGCCTCGGCCACATAGCAAATTCAAAGCCTTCATGGCTTACGTGAAACTCTTGTCTCCAAAAAAATGTTTCCGTTTAAAGTTTCTTCATATTAGAGTATGGAGGTATTGTTCATGCGCATTGTCTTTTTGCCTCCATTCAAAACAGTCTTTGGTGATTTTAAAACAAATTGTATTTATGATCTATTGAATGTGTTATCAAATGTAGACACTAACCTGTGGGCTAACCCATCCACTCCAGAATGAAATATAAGTAACTAGTTGCAGGTGCTACAGTCCCACCCACAGACTCTCCCTCATCCTAAATTGACAAGCCAAAAGGCTGTCAGTAGCATTGGAGATCTCTCTCAAGCCATCGAGAACGTGTTTGGTTCAGGTTTCCCTCAAAAACTGGTGTGTCTCAGAACATTCCTTTGTTTTCAGTGACTGCAAGTCCCTTGGTGTTTCAGACTGGGGAGCTCTTAGAGCTGAGCGAGTGGTGGCCAGGAACTCTAGGCCAACTGAGCAACACAATGAGACCCCCCCTCCTCAGTGGCGGTCAGAATACTGGGGTGTGGGAACATGTATATCTAACGTTGGCACTTGGAAAGAAGGAACACAGAAGGGTCACCAAGGGTAAGACTGTTCCAGGTTGTACGTGTTCTGGGTTGCCCCTGTTTCAAAAGAAGAAAACCTTAAAAAAATAAAAATAATAAGTGACAATTTAAGAAGGAAGTCTGAACCAGGCTTACAGCTCAGATGTATAGACCTCAGTGCTCAGGAGGTCAAAGTTCAAGGCCAACCTGGACAACTTAGATCTGGTCTGCAACCTTGACTCAGTTATTGAGGTAGATGAGTGGTGAAAGGACAGCTTGCCTACTGAGCATGTGCCATGAAGGATTGGGAGAAGACTTATAAGTATAGCTTTCTGAGAAGAGGAAATTTCCATGTATTAACTAATTAACACATTAGTTAATTGGTACATTGATACATTAATAATTTTTTAAAAGATTTATTTATTTTATGTACACTGTAGCTGTACAGATAGTTGTGAACCTTCATCTGGTTGTTGGGAATTGACTTTTAGGACCTCTGCTCATTCTGGTCAATCCCCATTCTCTCTGGCGGGCCTTGCTAGCTGTCTTCAGATGCGTCAGAAAAGGGCATCAGGTCTCATTACGGATGAATGGTTGTGAGCCACCATGTGGTTGCTGGGATTTGAACTCAGGACCTTTGGAAGAGCAGTCAGTGCTCTTACCCACTGAGCCATCTCTCCAGCCTACATTAATAATTTTTAATGAAACCGTTTAATTTTATTACAGTCTGAAGAATGTGTCATGATAGCAATCACCAAACAGCAAAAGCCCGTAGATTCCTCAGGAACTTGCAGGCACAGCTGTTACTTTTTATATTTTTTATGGCATGTGAGGTGAGAAATTGTCAGAAAAATATCAAATTTAAAAAAAAAAAAAAAACCAGGCCGGGTGGTGGTGGCGCACACTAATCCCAGCACTTGGGAGGCAGAGGCAGGCGGATTTCTGAGTTCGAGGTCAGCCTGGTCTACAGAATGAGTTCCAGGTCAGCCAGGGCTACACAGAGAAACCCTGTCTCGAAAAACAAACCAACAAAAAAATAAAGCCAGATGGAAGTAGAAACTTGTGGCTTCTTTGGGAAGTAGTTGCGTCAGCTGAGGTTTTGCTGGTACACACAAGTACAAGGATGTTTTGCTGAATCGGACACATGGGAAGACTGGTGATGTTTAGAAAGAATATAAATAGGACCCCACAGGCAGTGGGAGCGCCAGCGTGACAGCACACATGTATTGGTTTGCCTTACATTGAGTTGTTGAGCTTCCTTTGTGGTGACGTCATAGAGAGAATGTCAAAGAACTTCTCATGAGGTTCCTGGAGCTGGTTGGTGAGCCTCGCGGTTTCTTCTGGATTGAACTGCCTTGCTGATTTGTGTGTGGTGTCTGCCAAGTGGACTGGACTGAGAACAGTGAAGCTTGGAATCACACCACAGAACTATCATGTGTCCTTTGTTTCTCTGTACCTGCACATGATGGGGACAGTGACGGGGCTCACTGAGGCTTGCAGCCTCCAGCCTAGCCAAGAAAACACCAGCCCTAGGCTGGGGAGACCCAGAGAAGGGTCGAGAGAAACAGGACACTTGGTGCCCACTTCTGCCTTCTTTTCATGTGCGTTGTGTGCATGGGCACGGGGTGAATAAGTAAAGTCAGAAGACGGTACAGGGAGAGGGTTGGGAGCCTTGCTGGGCATTTTAGCTCCCCGTGCGCAGGTGGAGGAGACACAATAGATGGTTCCCTAAAGCAGACGTGAGTGTAGCGTGTCAGGGCCACTCTGCCATCCTCTGTGAATACATTTTTACTTGGAGGGGTGTGGTGCATCTGTGTGAAAATCAGGACCTCTTGCTCTGCTCGGTCCTTCCTGCCATCATGGACTCTGGAGCTTGAACTCAGGCTGTCAGGCTTGGCAGCACGTAAGAACCTTAGCCATCTACCTGCTCCAGTCTGAAATCTTTTTTTGTTTTGTTTTGTTTTGTTTTGTTTTGTTTTTCAAGACAGGGTTTCTCTATGTAGCCCTGGCTGTCCTGGAACTCACTCTGTAGACCAGGCTGGCCTCGAACTCAGAAATCCGCCTGCCTCTGCCTCCCAAATGCTGGGATTAAAGGCGTGCGCCGCCACCACCCGGCCCAGTCTAGAATCTTAACTCAAAGCTGCTATTGCCGGTGGCAATACTTCATGGAAAGTCTTGGCTCATGGGTAGGCCAACAAGAACAAGGTGAAGATGGTGTGGTCTCAGACAATTTCTGGATGACACACCCTCTGAAACCCCCTTCTGCCGTTCTCCTATTCCTGTGTGAGTCTTCCATTGCTGTAATGAACTCCCGGTAGAGTTGCTTAACAAACACAAAGTGTTTATCTTAGCTGCTCATGGTGGCGTGTGCCTGTAATCCTGGCATTCAGAAGGCAGAAGCAGAAGGGTTGCCACAAGTTTGGAACCAGCTAGTCTGAGTTTTAAATCTGTCGTGTATAGAGCTGTTGGCTCTGCTGTTAGGCCTGCAGCAGCACATGTGGGAGATGTGGAGTCCTTCACCTTGTAGCCAAGAAAAGAGAGAGATCCAGGCCTCACTCTGAAAACACAAAGCCGGGGATAAACGTTATTTTCAGGGTGCAGTTGCTTGGTTTTGCCTATACTGTCGTGACCTTCGGGGCTCACAAGATACTCCTGCCTCCAGTGGCCAGGACTGTGGTTACCCACTACCAAACTAGACCCTCGTCTCTAAAGAATTCGGCTCCAAACAGTAGCTCTCCAGGGCCCTCTGAAGCCCCAAGCGGCCTCTGTCCTTGCTCCTCCATTCCCACGAGGCACTCGCTTATGTCTGTCATAAGTCTGTGCTCGCACAGCCCCCCTTCTTGGGGACACTGAATTTCTCCTGGGGAGATGGGAACATCCTGTCTTAATTTGGTGATGGTTCAGTGAATGTCATCATCTGTCAAAACATTGAATCCTGCAGGCGTGGTAGCACAGCCATAATCTCAGCCCTGGAGTGCAGGCAGGAGGATAAGAAGTACAGAACTGGTTGGTGCAGGCAGGAGAGCCCACCGAGCGAGAGTAAAGACCATTACCTAAATTCTTTGGTCAAGTTATGCAGGCTTTATCTTCTATCAGATAGGACTATTTCCCTGAAGTGGGGTTTGAGAAAGTAACATGAAGACAAGAGAAGTGGGGTTCATATAATCCGAAACACTGAGGGCTGGGGGTTTGCAAGGGTTCAGGGGCTTCCAGGACAATTTTGGTTGTGTAGAAACTTGGCTAAACATTTCAGAATTATTTGGCAGAATGTCTTATCAGGGTGAAGGTCAGAATGTAGGGTATGGAACATGTCAAATTCTAGAAAATGGATCAAGACATGATCAAACCAAAGTTTTACAGAAAACAAGAATGGACTTATTTTGACCTTGTAACAACATAGCTGGATTTGTTGTTGATGATGTTGTTGTTGTTGTTGTTGTTGTTTGAAACAGGGTTTGTCTATGTTCCTGGAACTCAGTCCATAAACTAGATGGGATTTGAACTCACAGAGATCTGTCTGCCTCTGCTTCCTGAGTGCTAGGGTTAAAGGTGTGTGCCACTACCGCCTGACACAAGATAGTTTTTAACGTAAAAATGTAGTCAAGCTGACCCAGGAGCTTTTTCCTATAGTCCTAGCACTTGAGAATCAAAAAAAGCCAATATGAGCAACACAGTGAATTTTAGACCAGCTAGACCACAAAGTGAGTCCGTCTTGAAAAATAATAGACTGAGAGAAATTAATAAAAATGTTTAATTTTTTTGTGCAGGTGCATGCAAGTATGCACACATATACATAAACAGGGCTAAGATATGTACCTGTGAGACAAGTCTTAGAACTTTGAAATAAATGATGAACAGTGTTTGTTTTTCAGAGTTAAGCCTTTTTTTAAATCAGTGTGCTAATTTTATGTTAATTTGACATGGGGTAGAGTCATTTGAGAGGCAAGAACCCCAATTAAGAAGATGCTTCCAGCAGGGCAGTGGTGGCACACGCCTTTAATCCCAGCACTTGGGAGGCAGAGGCAGGTGAATTTCTGAGTTCAAGGCCAGCCTGGTCTACAGAGTGAGTTCCAGGACAGCCAGGGCTACACAGAGAAACCCTGTCTTGAAAAACAAAACAAAAACAAACAAACCAAATGCTTCCCTAAGCTGGGGCTGCAGGCAAGCCTGTATAGCACCTTGATGGGTGATGGGTGGGGGTGAAGCCCGTGCTGGGCAGAGCCATCCCCACGCTGCTGGTCCTGGAGTCTGTAAGAAAGCAGGCAGAAAAGCCAGTAAGTAGCACAGGTTCTCGCCCTGTGAGTTCCTGTCCTGACTTGCTTCAGTGATTGGACTGTGAAAATGTAAGCTGAATGAACCCTTTCCTTCCCAGGTCGCTTTGGCGGGAAGTTTGATCACTTTGGCGAGTTTGATCACTGCCATCGTGACCCTAACCAAGATAGTCACGAGCAAGAGTTTGGCTTAGCATCTTTGTGAACATGCTGTCATCTGTTGTTCAGCTGAGTTTTCAGAGGCAGAGCAGTGTGTGAGCACGTGTGCACGGTGTGCAGAGCAGTGTGTGAACATGTGTGCACGGTGTGCAGAGCAATGTGTGAGCAGTGTGTGAGCACGTGTGCAGAGCAGTGTGTGAGCATGTGTGCACGGTATGCAGAGCAGTGTGTGAGCATGTGTGCACGGTGTGCAGAGCAGTGTCTGAGCACGTGTGCAGAGCAGTGTGTGAGCACATGTGCATGGTGTGCAGAGCAGTGTGTGAATATGTGTGCATGGTGTGCAGAGCAGTGTGTGAACGTGCGCACGGTGTGCAGAGCAGTGTGTGAGCACGTGCGCACGGTGTGCAGAGCAGTGTGAGCACGTGTCCACGGTGTGCAGAGCAGTGTGTGAGCACGTGCGCACGGTGTGCAGAG
>JADRCD010230251.1:51941-80122 GCA_019843815.1 Montemys delectorum
AGAGCAGTGTGTGAGCACGTGCGCACGGTGTGCAGAGCAGTGTGTGAACACGTGTGCAGAGCATGTACCTGCTTCTTGGTCCCGAGGGCACTCAGGGCACTCAGACGCAGATTGAGTCTCAGAATTGTAAAGTGGTTTTGAAGTGAAGGTGCTTAGTCCACAAAGCCAGTGTCTAAGTGATGTCAAAGAGGGTCCTATGTAGTCCCTGCATGGTCAAGCCATGTGGTTCTTGCTCCCATGTCTCGCCTCAGGTTCATACTCCTTCTGTAGATGGGCAGGCCGGCTCTTCCCAGGGGACTGGTATTTTCTGGCTCTGACAGCCCAAGGCATTCTGCAGCATTTTATTGGAACTGTGACATTCATGCTGTGTGGACTTCGTGGCGCACTGTCCTTCCGTGAAGTCAGATGCCTGAGCACTCTGTTTCGGTGGTTTTATTCCACAAACCGCACCTCGTGCTGACTGCTTGTTTCTCTGCCCCAGGGAACCATCAGCGTTGGAGTAGATGCCACTGACCTTTTTGATCGCTATGATGAGGAATATGAAGATGTGTCTGGAAGTGGCTTTCCGCAGATTGAGATTAATAAAATGCACATATCCCAGTCCATCGAGGTAAGGCACACAGACACCTCTCCAAGTACAGCCTGGGCCTGAGTTAATGAGGCGCAGTGCCGAGCAGCTGGATGGAGTTGGCTCAGGGTTTCTCCTCATCTTTATGAAAGCCTGCAGTTAGCCACTGAGGGAGGGAGAGAACATGCACGCATGTTCCATTTGGCCTTGCTTGTTACCGCTTTGCTCACACACAAGGCAGCTGCGTACCAGTGCTCAACTCCCAGGATCCAGGTCTTGCCAATTAGGAGAGCTAATGGTGCAAGCATAGCAGCCAAGCTCCTGTGATTTGAGGAGAGAAGGCAGCTCTGGCCAGCAGGTAATTCTCAAAGCTTTTCTCAGTCTGCGTACCCGACTGTGTGAAAGACGACAACAGCTGTAGTCCTAAGCAGGGAAGTAGACTGCCACCCTACCCTGGGTGCCATAGGATCAGGCCATTCTACGGTAAACACCAGGGGCTCTGCCTTGAAGGAGTCTGTCTTGAAGGGTGCATGGCTGTATGTACCTCATGTACCCCATGGAGTTAACCCCGGGAACCTTGCTGCTCTCAGGAACCCTTAATATTCAGAACCCTAGTGTCAGGCTGGAACTAGGGAACCCAGACAGCATATTATGGGATGGCACATAGTGGGGTCTCCATGTAGCTCCTGCTGGAGGCTAGACTTGGTGTTCAGCCATTTCCTGTGGGTTTTGTAGATTCTCCCCTTGAAATTCTCAGCTCAGCAGGTAACTCAATGGGCACAGTGTCGCCCTGATAGGAACAGACTGTGGACTTGAGCCCAGGACCGAATACATAGAGAATTGCATATGGCTGGGCATCCCAGCACTCAGGATGCAGGGCAGGAGCCACATCTATGAGGCCCCACAGCTAAAGCCACCTACTTAGACCCTCTCAGAAGCAAAGCTACATAAAATGAAGTAGCACCTTTGTGGTCGCATCCATTGGTGTGAAGCGAGAAGAGACCAGAGCAGCTGACCGGGCTAACTGTCCCTGTGTGCTGACATGCTGGGGGACCTGTGCCCCCATTGCTTCTCTTCACTTGCTACCAGTGCTGTCTTCTCCTAGGCACCCTTGACAGCCGCAGACACAGCCATCCTCTCTGGAAGTCTCTCCACCCAGAACGGCAATGGTGGGGGCTCCATTAACTTTGCACTCCGACGTGTCACTTCTGCAAAGGGATGGGGAGAGGTAAGAGCAGCTGGACTCTGATGTCCACACATGGTCCTGCTAATGGACAGTCACATTGCCTGAGGTGCTCATGCTACAGCAGAACAGAGTTCTAAATGCCCAACGCCTGACACTGTCAGGAGTCCCAGTGGTCCACTGAACCATTTAAAGTTGGGATAACTCCAGCAATCCAACCCTGGGAAATCAGTGGCCTTATTTGAGCTGACCCTTTGCTGTACCAGCAGAAGGTGGCACCAGTCACAATGTCTGGTCCATGGTTGGTGGCTGTGAAAGAGCCACCATTGCTGAGCAAATGCAGCTACAGTAAAGAGACATTGAAAGTCACCCAGGCTAGTACATGAGGCAGCCGGAGCAGTACGGAAGCACGGGGAGGCCTTCCTGTCATAGGAGCCAGCACCACAGGGGGCTGTGTGGAGTTGCACAGCTGCCCAGAACAGAGGATGTGGACCACCAGTCTGCCCCCCACCCCCACCCCGACCTGAACCAAGGGAGGTCAGAATGCAGGATTGACTTTTCTTTGGAAGAGTTTGTCTACAGTCAGGGCTCCCTATGGATCTGGGGCAGAGAGAAGCTGAAACATTAGGGTCTGCCTGGCCCTGGGCTTTTGCTATAGGAGGAACAGCAGCAGTGAATGCTTTCTCTGTTTATTTTTTCCAAACAGTTGGAGTTTGGAGCTGGAGACCTCCAGGGGCCTTTATTTGGTCTCAAGCTGTTCCGTAATCTCACACCAAGATGGTAAATATGCAAGATAACTCCTCTTTGGTGCTATGTTAACTTAGGATGTTAGAGCCTGTGAATCCTTGTGATCATGAACATCTGAAGTTACTTGTGGGTGAGCACAGTTGGACAAGTGCCATGGGCAGCTGGCCACTGGAGAGATCTGTATTGGAGAGCATAGCTCAGCCCGGCAGACTTCCTGCTGTGCTGAGAGGTTTCCCAACGTGGGACCACTGGCCTTCTAATCCTGTGAGGACTGTGAAACAGGGTTTCATGTGGGGGGTGTCATGGCCTCTGGGACTGATAGAGACACACGCCCTCTATCCAGGCTTCTATCCCCCTTTCCTTCCCAGCTGCTGTAACAGACACCCTACCGAAAGCAGCTGGGGGAGGGGTTTAGTGCAGCTCCAGCTCCAGGTAACAGTCCATGACAGTGGGAAGTCACAGCAGCAGAAGCTTGAGGGAACTGACCTGACCACAGCCGCAATCAGGAACAGAGAAGCCAGGGCTGGTGGCACACACCTGTGACCCGAGCGCTTCAGAAGCTCACATAGGCGGATCTCTTTGAGTTTAAGGCCAGCCTGGTCTACATTGCAAGTTCCAGGCCAGTCAGGGATAATCTGTGCTCACTGAGGTAGAACATCTAGAGCAGCCTCGTCTCCCTCCAGGACTCTCTACTCCATGGCCACTTCCAAACTCAGTCCTAAAAGTTGCTGAGTCGAGCCAAGCATGTAGTAATGCAGAGACAGGAGAAAGGTCAGAAGCTGAGGGCTATCCTCAGCTATTCATGAAGAGTTTGAGACCGTGGGACACAGAAGACTGTCAGAACAAACAGAGTTGCTGGGTAAGGTCATGGTTAGTGGTGTATGCACATGATCCCCACTGCTGTGGAAGTTGCTGCAGGAGCATTACAAATTTGAGACTGGTGTGGACCCATGGCTGTAAGTGCCTGTAATCCCGTCATTTGAGAGGCAGAAGCTGGGGGAGCAGGAGTCCAAAGCCAGCCTGTGGATTGAGTGAGACCCTGTCCCCAGAGCAGACAGCCTCATGGAGCTCTCCTCCTTCCAGTGGCTGACTTGCTTAGCTACCCACTGGATTATTTCCCTCTCTTTGAACAGGGTCAAACCCTAGATCTGTGGTAAGCCTGGGGTCGCACTCCTGTGTCTCTGCTCCTCTAAGCTTCTCTTGGGCTCTGGCTGTTTCAGTCTCTCTGCCGGATCCCCTAGCTCTTGTCAGCTCAAGCAGCATGGCTGACTTTCAGATGATGGCAGACACTGGGCTAAGACATTGGCTCATACCCTGTTAGCTGAGAGAAGCTTCTGGAAGGGAATATAAAATAACAATGATTAAAGTTAGTGTCGGAGAGATGGCTCAGCGGGTAAGAGCACTGACTGCTCTTCCAGGGGTCTTGAGTTCAAATCCCAGCAACCACATGGTGGCTCACAACCGCCAGTAATGAGATCTGACGCCCTCTTCTGGTGTGCCTGAAGACAACTACACTGTAGTTACATATAATAATAAATAAATAAATCTTTTTTAAAAAGTTAGTGTATGGTCACCTTCATGGCACAGTGTTATCTCCAGAGAGAAATGACTAGGCTCTGCAGCGAATGCTGGCCGGGCTGTGTCAGGCTCCCTCATTCCACACTGTTGAAATACCTTCTTGAACCAGAAGGTGGGGCTGCCAACTTCAGGTTTCTTTCTGTTATTTTGGTTAACTAGTTTATAGCTGGGATGAATATCAGGATCCGTTGGGCAAGTTTTAAAAATTGATCATGTCTAGAGAAATGTCTCAGCAGTTGGGAGCACTGGCTGCTCTCGAGGAGGACCTGAGTTTGAGTCCTCACACCTACATAGCAGCTCATAATTGTCTGCAACCACAGTTCCACAGTTCCACGTGTGCGTGCGCGCGCACACACACACACACACACACACACACGCACGCACACACACACACGCTAGAGTTCCACCCAGGACTTCTGACTTTGTCTGGCGTGTGGTTGAGGGTGGCTCTCCTCTGTGTTCATGTTGATGTCACTTAGAGGTTGTCCATGCTCCAGTTCAGCAATTTCAGGATCACCAGGCCTGCCTGCTGCTCAGCACACAGCATTTAGGGCCTCTAACAGTGGTTGGCTGGGGGTGAGGGTCCCCAGATGGGATCCTAGAAGACTTCTGTTGCCTGTGTCTTGTGCTGCTGCTCTCCTGGCTTAGAGAGATGTTCAGCCTGACGAGAGGACCCAATAGAAAAACTAAAAGCCCATGACAGCCGGACCCTTTCTGTCTATATCCCCCCAGCTTTGTGACGACAAACTGTGCTCTGCAGTTTTCATCCCGTGGAATCCGGCCTGGCCTTACCACCGTCCTAGCTCGGAACCTGGACAAAAACACTGTGGGCTACCTGCAGTGGCGTTGGGGTATCCAGTCAGCCATGAACACTAGCATCGTCCGGGACACTAAGACCTGCCACTTCACTGTGGCCTTGCAGGTGAGTAAGTAGAGGAACTGGAATCTCAAGCTAAGTCCTGGGGGCAGCTCCGGCACACTTAGCAGTGACCGGTCTCTACTGTTGAAGGGGGGTGTCTCAGGCACCCAGGTGGCTGTGTTCAGATCGTTTTAAAGTAAAGTTGCGTCACATCAGATTGGTGCTCTTGAGTACCGGGGCAGGGAATGGCGAGGAGCTGGTGGGAAGCGAGTCTCTGAGAGGGAATGCCCCTCAGTCCCTCCTAGCTGCACAGGCTTGATGTTGCCAGAGGTTTTCCACGAGAGGCAATATACTGACTCTGACTAGAAATCTCAGGCTTTTATAGTTGTGTGCTTTTTCCTGCCTATGGTGGGTTTCAGAGTAAGACCATGTCACCCAGTAGTGTCTCTGGTTCCTTAGTTTGTGTGAGAATCATACAATGGCACATCACTAATATCTCTCAGAATGTCACTACACAGCTAGTGGCTGAGTAGCTTCCTGCCCTCAGATGCCCAACGGGCTAGACAGCTAGGCATCATCTTCCACCATGGTGAGGTCTCACCTCGTGCTTTCCTCCTCTCCTCAGCTGGGGATCCCTCACTCCTTTGCACTCATCAGTTATCAGCACAAGTTCCAGGACGATGACCAGACACGAGTGAAAGGGTCCCTCAAGTAAGTCTCGGCCTTGCTGGCACAGTGAGCCAGCTCTGGAGGGCTCGCAGGAAAGAGCTGTGATCATCACCTGTGTGTCATTCTCGCACGTGAAGCCCTGATTGCCTCTTGCTGGGTGGGATTTGCTGCTCTATAGCCAGCCGTGAGAGACCCTACTGCTAGAGACCCTCCAAGGTCTCCCAGGTCTGCTGTTACCCACAAGAGCTTCCTGATAGCTGCTCCCATGCATGATATGGGCTAGGGGAGGGAGGGATAGGGACTCAGCTCTGTTTCCAGGCAGATCACATGAGCGAGCTGGTGGGCAGGAGGGAAGCTATGCCAGCAGCCATGTTTTGCCCCCACAGGGCAGGCGGGCTGGTGGGCAGAGGAAGCTATGCCAGTGGCCATGTTTTGCCCCACAGGGCTGGCAGGCTGGTGGACCGGGGGGGGGGGGGAGCTATGCCAGCAGCCATGTTTTGCCCCACAGGGCAGGCTTCTTCGGGACAATAGTGGAGTATGGAGCCGAGAGGAAGATCTCCCGACACAGTGTCTTGGGTGCGGCTGTGAGCATTGGCGTCCCTCAGGGTGTGTCTCTCAAAGTCAAGTAAGTTGAGCCTGACCCTTGCTAACCAGGGCATGGGATTTAATTCTTGAGTGTGCCATTGGGTCTGTCTCAGCTACGTGAGCAAAGTTCAGAGGAGCACAGACACAGCAGTGAATTAGTGGAGGCCTAGTACCCACCTTCCCTGGTGATCCATGACCACTGGGCCCTCACCTCACCAAGCCTGCCCAGTGCCACCCTGGGCATCTGCAGCATCAGACACCTTATGTGAGAGCATGTCAGCACACCCCTTTCTCTATGCTGCTCAGTTTGTGAGTCATGCCATGTGAGTTTGTCTACATTTGGATGTTTTGTTTGAGATACAGTCCTACATAGCCAAGGCTAGCCTGGAATTCAAACTTGGGATCCTCCTGTTTCACCTACATCAGTATTGAGATTTCAGACAAGTACACTTATAGCTTCCCGGTTGGCTCATTTGTCTGTTGTAGTAGTTGGACCTCTTCCCCATCTCTCTCTGAAGGTAGACTTTGACCTTCCTTTGCATGCAGAGAGCCGCTCTCCATGTTCTTCTGCCTTGGTGTCTGCAGCTCTGCCTCTCCCACCTGCCTTAGACTGCTTTGTGCCAGGACTCTTGGATACCAGGCTATAGCTCTGATTTCTTTCTGGCTTTCTCTTCCTATCTCCCAAGTAAGCAACTCTGGGGGGCTCAGTCTATGTCTGTGTTGGCTCTTCTCATGTGGCCCATGATTTTAGTACCGTATCTATAGTTTTGGGATCTGGATGGAGCCCCAGAACCCACACATGCCCTGTGAACCCCAAGGGATGGCTGTGCTGTGTTCCCAGCCGCCTCACCTCAAGAGCCCCATCTTGGCCTGCTTCCTGATGTCTAGCTCCTACGCAGTGTCCCCTCATACTGTGGATAATCCCATGCATGGACTTAAGCCAGCCAGGAGCAGGAATTACGTACAGACTCAGACAGTGCAGCGTGCACAGGGCCGATTACACAGCACTTAGACTAGACATGCCTGCAGATATTCCTAGCACCAGAAACCTGGAAGATGACTGTCAATGAAGTGCTTGCAGAGAGAACTTTGTTTGATCCCCAGGACCCATGCGAACAGTCCAGTGTGACAGCATATGCTGCAATCCTAGTGTTGCTGCAGAAGACACAGACCCACCGGTGCCTGGGATTGGCTAGCCAGGCAGCCTAAGCTGCTAGTCCCCCTCCAGGCCAGTGAAAGTTCTTGTCTAAGGCAAAGACAAGGGGAAGCGACGCCTTAAGAATGACACTGGAGGTTGTCTCTGACCTCCATACACAGGTATCCACAAAAAAAAAAAAAAAAAAAAAAAAAAGGTTTAGGGGTTGGAGAGATGGCTCAGTGGTTAAGAGCACTTATTGCTCTTCCAGAGGTCCTGAGTTCAATTCCCAGCAACCACATGGTGGCTCACAACCATCTTTAATGGGATCTGATGTCCCTTTCTGGTGTGTCTGAAGACAGTGACAGTGTACTCACATGAAATAAATAAATAAATCTTTTTAAAAAAAAAAAAAGTTTTGAGCACTAAATTCTATAATTCAAGTTCCAGTGAACCAAGCTTCTGTCTTCTGGCCTCTGCAGGTACTGCATGCACATGATACAGACGTAATGCAGGCAAAACACTCATCACATAAATCGTTTTTGAAATATATTGACTGGTGAAGATGCGTCAGTTTTTGCAGAAACACTACCCTTTTATATCTCTAAGCTGGGGTTCCTGGGTCCCAGTGGTTGTGTTATGTGTACCCTAGCTCTCTTCGTCTGAACGGAAAGCTCTGGCAAGCCATGGACACAGCTCAGGCACTGTATTCAGAGCTGGGCTTGGTCTGAGCACCTCTGCAAATTCCCAGGGAGAGGCTGTCGCCCTGTGTTTCCTGTGAGAATATTAAACTGCCCACACTGAATATTTTAAAGTTTGGTTGTTTTACTTGGGAGGCAGAGGCAGGTGGATTTCTGAGTTCGAGGCCAGCCTGGTCTACAGAGTGAGAACCAGGGCTATACAGAGAAACCCTGTCTCGAAAATCAAAAAAAAAAAAAAAAGATTGGTTGTTTTCAGTTATGCGTATGAGTACGGCTCTGTACACAAGTGCAAGGCTTCTTGAGGCCAGAGAAGCCAGATCCCCTGGGGCTGGGCAGCTCCAGGCCTCCAGCTCTGCTTGCTTGGGAATTGGACTTGGAAGAAGGCCTCCACGCCCGCCTGCTAAACTGCCTCTACCATTAACTGTTTATGCAGGTTGGATGTCCCTCACCCTTGACCTAAGTATGTTAGAGCTCAGATTTCCAAGTATTTTGTGCATAATAGGATCCTTGGAGGTAGGACCCAAGTCTAAACGAATGCATTTTTTTTTTTTTTTAAAGAAACAACTTTTCTAGATCACCTTTCTGTTAACTTTGCTGTTTTGTTGACTGTGTTTCAAGGAGTGTGTAAGTATGGGATTTCTTAGCGTTGGTCTGTTCCTGTCACTTGCCTGTGTCATCCTGTTAGTAACGTGTCCTTTCCAGCTCATTAGATAAACCATGTCAACCTCAAACTCAAAGAGATCCAAGGGCCTCTGCATCCCCATCACTGGGCTTAACAGTGTGCATTCCTGTGCCAAGCTTGAGTCCATTCTAATAAAAACATTTTACAACTCTGAAGTCCCCTTATATTCTAGTCCATCTTACTGTTTAATCTGGTGCCTTCTGAAGCCCTTGTTTGGAACACCCTATGCTCTGACACAGACTGTCTCTGAGACTGCTCTTCTCTCCTCTCTGAGGCCTTGGACTCCAGTTATCACACATACCCAGCCTCAGCCTTGGCCCTGGAGTGCTGGTTGCTGAGAGAGGTACCTTCCAATGGAGAGAACCCACTTCTTCCCTGGAAGATCTGACCATCCTATGGCATTTGCTCTTGTGTCCTTGCAGGCTGAACAGGGCCAGTCAGACCTACTTCTTCCCCATCCACCTGACGGATCAGCTGCTTCCTAGCGCTGTGTTCTATGCCACCGTGGGGCCGTTGGTCATCTATTTGGCCGTGCACCGACTGATCATCAGACCATACCTCAGGGCTCAGAAAGAGAAGTGAGTTTTACACAGAGATGCCACGCCTCCATCTCCTCTAAACTGGAGAGAGAACCAGAAAGATGTCATGGTCAATGCCCAGGGAGTGCTTAGCATGGCGCCTGGGGCTTAGTAGGACTAGTCAGCCAGCCACAGCAGCATCAGGCTACTCTGCTCCCCTCCCTGGTTAGCCAGTCCTGCTTTCAAAGTGACTAGATCTGTTTTGTAAACTCGAGGCTCTAAACAGGACCAGCAGAAATGCTGTGGATCTCTCTTTACTCCTAGACATGTCACTCTGTCACTGAGCTTGAATTGGACAGATCAACTCTGTGCTGCACAGAACAGCTGGCTTTTCAGTTTCTTGTAGGGAGCCCTCTGAGCCAAAACGGAGTCCAAGCATCCCTTTAAAAAAAAAAAAAAAAAAAAAAAAAAGGGGCCTCTTTGTTAAGGTCAGAAACACTGAGTTTGAGAGGAGGACCAGAGTGCTCTCCTAGCTGCCTGTGACCCCTGAGTTACTACAGTGTCGGGACCCGGAGCAAAGAATGTACTCTATCAGGTCTCTGACACGCCTGTGTGGGCTGACCTTGAGCCCTTGTATTTTGCTGTGGGAACGTATTTATGTGCATCCAAAGTAGTCTGAATCACCCTTGCCTGTCTCCCGAGGAGACAGCAGTTAAGGACGCTCCATGGAGGAGGTGGGCTGGGAAGGTGATCTCAAGCTAAAGGGAGAGGCATAGTCTTTTCAGTTCTAGAAGTAGAAATGTAGTTAAGATCACAGACTGCACTCTGGGCGCTGTGCGCTCACTGTAGGGTAACCTGTGGTTGCTTCTCCGAAAGGGAACTGGAAAAGCAGAGAGAGAACACAGCCAGCGACATCCTGCAGAAGAAGCAAGAGGCAGAGGCCGCTGTGAGTGTCCCACAGCAGATATGCAGGGCACAGGGCAAACCCCCACACCCTTGTGGCCCATCCTACTGAAGCTGGGGCTGTGGCCCCAAACACAGCTCAGGGGCCTTACTTTACCGGCAACCTCATTGACTCCTGAGCTTCTGTGTCTGAGGGGCATGCCTGGAGACTGCAGTCTGCCCTGAGTCCCCACACAGCTCTGCAGCGTGCTGCACACCGCCTGGGTTTCCTCCTCCTATGTGCTACCTATTATGAGAGCACAGGAGCAGAAGGTCATGGGTTAACAGCGGGGTGCCATGGGGTTCTTGTGACACAGGTGAGAAACCACTTGAGCCCACGCATGTCCCTAGGCAAACTTGCCCAGCTGAACTGCTCCACAAAGAACATAGGTCCTAGCCGGGCGGTGGTGCACGACTTTAATCCCAGCACTTGGGCGGCAGAGGCAGGTGGATTTCTGAGTTCAAGGCCAGCCTGGTCTACAGAGTGAGTTCCAGGACAGCCAGTGCTACATAGAAATACCTTGCCTTGGGGGGAAAAAAAAAGAAAAGTAAAGTCAGAGGTCCCAGCTGCTCAGGTGAAGTCTATTTGAGGCAGGATATCATAGTGTGTTCTAGAGGACACCATACTTACTATGAGCCCAGGTTAGCCTTGAGTTCGTCACTATGTATCTCTCTTTTTCTTTTTGAAGATTTTCTTTTGAAGATTTTTTTATGTATATGAGTACACACTGTAGTTGTACAGATAGTTGTGAGCCTTCATCTGGTTGTTAGGAATTGACTTTTTATGACCTCTGGTCTCTCTGGTTAACCCCACTCGCTCTGTTAGGCCCTGCTCACTCTGGCCCAAAGATCCACTCACCATTATAAATAAGTACACTGTAGCTGTCCTCAGACGCACCAGAAAAGGGCGTCAGATCTCATTATGGGTGGTTGTAAGCCACCATGCGGTTACTGGAATCTGAACTCAAGACCTCTGGAAGAGCAATTGGTGCTCTTACCCGCTGAGCCATCTCTCCAGCCCCACTATATATCTGCTTATTCTTTGGTTGGTTGGGGTTTTTTTGTTTATTTTTGGTTTTCGGGTTTTTTTGAGACAGGGTTTCTCTGTGTAGCCCTGGCTGTCATGGAACTCACTCTGTAGACCAGGCTGGCCTCTGTCTCTGTGCTGTGATTAAAGGCGTACGCCACCACTGCCCAGCTATCTTTTTATTCTTAAACACTGACTTTCAGTAATTTCCTGCATGTGCAAAATCACTGAGGAGGAGGAAAAGTTACTGTCCCTTCCACTGGTGTTGTCATGTGGGGTCGTGCCGAGTTAGGTGATTCCCTATCGCTGTCTCAAATAGGTCTCAGAGCTTCCAACTTCTGAAGGATACGCTGGGCACACAGCATTTGCCCCTTTCCCTTCAGTTCTTGACTAGATGTCCTGACATGGACACAAGCTGGATGCTGATCATGCTCTGACCAAAACAAGCCCAGGGTTGCCAACATCTTCTCTCCTAGGTTCGGCTGATGCAGGAATCTGTCCGAAGAATAATCGAAGCAGAGGAGTCCCGAATGGGTGAGAAGGCATGCCCTGGCTGGGCTGGGCCGGGCCGGGCAGGGCCGGGCCGTGGAGTTTTCAAATCATCAGAGGGACATGGCAAGATGGCTTGTGTCAGCCCCTGCTGCTCTGTCCCCAGGGCTTATCATTGTGAATGCTTGGTACGGGAAATTTGTCAATGACAAGAGCAGGAAGAATGAGAAGGTGAAAGTGATTGACGTGACCGTGCCCCTGCAGTGCCTAGTGAAGGACTCCAAGCTCATCCTCACCGAGGCCTCCAAGGTACAGCACCAGGTCACCTCAGCCACCTGCTCCCAGGAGAGCAGAACACCCGGCAGTCTTGCTGGTGTTTGCACTTCCTCTGTCTGCTGACTTCAGAAGTCCTCTACAGCCGTGTCTGGCAGGCTTCAGGCTAGACTGAGAAGGGGCCTTGAGGACCAGCAGCCTGGCACTCCCTTAGCAAACTCCTAATTCTCATTCCTTACTCAAGCTCCCAAGTGTGTGTCCTCATCCAGGCTGTGCCTGGCTGGTGATAGAGAGGAGTGGTGTGGGGCTCGGGGCTGACCTGACCTCTGTTTGTATGCAGGCTGGGCTGCCGGGGTTCTATGACCCATGTGTTGGGGAGGAGAAGAACCTGCGAGTGCTGTACCAGTTCCGAGGCGTGCTCCACCAGGTTATGGTGCCTGACAGTGAGGCCCTAAGGATACCAAAGCAGTGTGAGTGACTGCCTCTTGCTCTCCCCCTTCCCTGTGCAGACAGGTTCATCAATGACATCTGAGTATATGAGGTGACAGCTACTGGGGTCCCAAAGATGCAGTGTGTTAGAGCACACTCTTGGCCAGGCGTGATCCTCTGAGTACCCAAGAAGCTGAGCTGTATGGATTCCAAGTTAGCCTGGGCTACATAGTAAGTCTCAAAAAAAGAAAAAAAGGAAAGAAAAAAAAGGCGAGGCATGGCTCAGCAGTTGAGAGCACATGTTGCTTTTGCAGAAAACACAGATTTAGTTCCCAGTGCCCGCATGGTAGCTCACAGCCATCTGTAACTCCAGTTTCAGGATCTGACGCCCTCTTCTGACCATGGCACCAAGCATGCATGTAGTTCGTTCAGACAGAACACCATACACAAAAGCTGTAAAAGAGGGTTGGGTGATCTGGCACCTGGTTGTAGCTGTGAGTGGCTGTGTGGAAGTGACACCTTTTTTCCTGAACACAGAAGCAGTTGCTGAAAGTTCAGTGTGGTGGGACTTGGGGCAGGGTCCAGCGATCTCTGAGCTCCAGGCCAGCCAGGGCTAAAAGTTCAGTGGCAGCGGCAGCGACAGTGGCCAGGGGCTGCAGAAGGTAGTGGAGGACGCTTCCTTGGCCATTTGCTAGCCTGATTGGTTCTTTTCTTTCCCAGCTCACAGGATCGATACAGACGGGTAAACCGCTTGGGAGCCTTGAGGAAAAAGAGGCTATGACAACCTTTTCCTAGGATGCTACAAATTTGGAAGCAGGGAAAACCCAGACATGAGATGTTGTTAGTTTATTTCTCCAGAAGGTGGCACTGTATCAATTATGTGAAGGGACATGCAGACAGCCTAGCTTCATGGTGCTGTGGGTAGGACTGAGGAGCCTTCCGGCCAGACCACAGCACGGCCATGTCTTTCCCCAAGGATCATGTTCCTGGAGGGCAGGGCCTGAGCCGACTCTTGAGGTCACACCCCGGCCCTCCTCAGAAGTGCTGTGCATAGCAGCTCTCTGGAGGTATTTCGAACATTCTGCCCTCACACATGGGACTGCTCTTCCTGAAGCCCACGCTGCTCGTGGGAAACAAGGAAAAGAAGGAAGGCGTGTCACGTGCTGCTGCTCAGTAGACTTCCCACAAGCCACCTCTCTCTTCTGAAACGTCACTGAATGGACTAGAGAGAACTGCGGGTTTATAAAACTGCTTTTTATCTGAGAACAATGGGTTTGGAAACTAGTCTCTTTTCTTCCCACTTTTACAGAGCTTCTCGAATCATTCCTCCAGGCCCTGGCTTGGAACAGATAGGGCAAACCCCGGGTCCCAAGGTGCACTGTCCAGGCACACTGCCCACATTGCTAAGAGAAGAGGCCCTGCTGCCAGTGGACCCTTCACCCCACGAGACACCTGCCCTGCCTTCAGAACACCCTCCTCTAGAAAGTGGTGTTGGAAGGAGGGGACCTTAGCAAGGAGTGGGGGCAGGCATGAATCTGCCAAATCCCAGACATGGATCCAAGGCTTGGCCCAGGCACCTGCACCTCCAGCGAGTGCCCAGCAGGTGGCACTGTTGCCTGCCAGGACTCAGGGCCCCTTTAGGGAATCTGCTCCCAGATCCCTTCTGGTGCACTTGCTGGATGTCACTGTAAGCTCTACCCCTGAGCAGGTGTCCTGTCACAGCGGTAACTGCTGAAGGCAGCTGTTGCCTCTGCCATTCTCAAGACCCTTCAGTTTTTAAAAGCAGATTGATTCTTCTGTAATATTTATCTTTTTCTTTTTTTTTTTTTTTTTTTTTTTTTTTTGTTTTTGTTGCCCCCCAGACTGACTGCAGTGTGCACCATTGCATGAGCCCTGCCTCAGTGCCCCGTGGCTCCCTGAGCACTGCTGCCCTTTCTGTCTGAAGCTAACTGGCAGCACTGCCCAACAATAAAGCTGACCTAAAAGCTGAAGCTGCTTCTGTCCATCTGTGCATGTTACCCAGGGACAGTCAGCTGCCATGCCCCAGGTGCCTTCCCATCCTCGCCTTAGCTTGGACCATTGGCTGCAACTTGAAGCTGTGCTAAATGTCTACCTGAGATACAGAACCTCATCATAAGGAAATTGGATTTAAGATTACCTGTTTGCATTTGAATCAGTCTGGCTATGTGGTTTATTCTGGCCCAAAACTCATGATCCTCCTGCTGTGGCCTCCTGAGTGCCTGGGTTACAGGTGTGCCTCTGGTAACAGATATTTTTTGAATATTTTTTTTAAAGATTTATTTTATGTATATGAGTACACTGTAGCTGTACAGATAGTAGTGAGCCATCATGTGGTTGCTGGGAATTGAACTCAGGACCACTGCTCACTCCAGCACTGATTGCTCCGGCCCAAAGATTTATTATTATATGTAAGTACACTCTAGCTGTCTTCAGACACACCAGAAGAGGGCGTCAGATCTCATCATGGATGGTTGTGAGCCACCATGTGTCTGCTGGGATTTGAACTTGTGTGTACTGTGTTTTTCCATGAGACCCCCAGAGGCATAGAATCCCCTAGAGCTGGCATTCTGGATGGTTATGGGCCAATCATGTAAGTGCTGGGAACTGAACCGGGGTCCTCTGCAAGAGCAAGTGCTCTACCCCTGAGCCACCTGAGTCAGTGCAGCCACCCCCACCCCACCTATGTTCCCTTTAACACTTGTGTGATCAAGGTAGCCACACATTGTCCTTTGTGGAGTAGAGAGTTCTAAGCACAACCAAGTGACAGCCTGCATGGAGGCTTCAACAGATTTATTCCACATTCACAGAAACCAGGCAGAAAGGAGTCACTCATAAATACGGGCTGACAGGGGAACCCTGGCCCTCCTGCCATCAGCATGGCTCCTATGGGGAGGTGGGAAGCTCTCCCTCTGGGAGTATCTCTGACAGGGTTGTGACAGCTCACATTTGGTCACTGCTGCTGCCCCACAGCCTCAGCTGAGGAGACCTGGGGCTGTGCCTCTCTACAGTACTTGGGCCCCTACCTGACAACTGCCTGTCACTGCATCCCATCCCACACACGCGTCTCAAGGCACCTTCAGCATCAGCAGCAAGAGGAAGCACCCACAGTAGGGCTGAACACCACTTCCTGCTAGGGGGTCACCACCCCCCACCATGTCCCAGACTCTGTTCAGGGTCAGCTTCCCTGTGCAGGCCGTCGGGCCTGTGGTCCCCGATGCCCCTCTCTGTAAGCTCTCAGGCGGCCACATGTCCTCCGCAAGAGCAGCCTTTGGGCTTTCAGGCGCTTCCGAAGCCTCTTGTTTTCCTTCAGTGTGAGGAAGAGTTTTTTTTTGAGGGTATCCAAGTCCAAAAGGGCGTAGCTGTGATCAGACGGCTGTCCCGGAAGGGGCCTCGTCAACCCCAGAGGGCTGGCGGGCAGGCCAGTGGCCTCCGTTGCTTCTCGATCTGGTAAGACCTGAGGACAGAGGTCAGTGAGTGCTGAGGAAGAGCTTTGGGTCCTCAGCAGGACAGCACGAGCTGGGGCCACAGCTGCCCATTCCCCCTTCTGAAATCCTGATGAGCTGTCATGGTGGTCTTATTGAGAAGCGCTGAAGCTCAGCCACCTAGCCCGCTGCTCCTGTTTGTTGGGTCCTCTGGGTTTCTTCATTTTGTTTGCAGCAAAATATGTCCCTCTGAGACCACCTCGTACCCAGGGTCTTACCTGTTGCATGGGCCCTTCCGTGTTTGGAGGCTGAAGCTCTTCCAGTGTGGTGTCCATGTTCCTCCCTGAGCTGTCGCCACCAGCCCCCACCTCAGGGCAGACCTGGGAACAGCAGGCGGAGTCAGGCTGCCTGAGCTGGCGGACACCAGATCGTACAGCCTCCACTGTCCTTCCCCTAGTAAGCCCGGCCCTGTGCTCCTCCCTTCCCCCTCCCTCCCCCACTCCTCCCACCAAGCCCAGGTCTCCAGCCTGTGATCCACTGAGCTCTCATGGAGGAGGAGAAGGAAGCCCGAGGCCACAGCTTCCCTGCGGAGAGCACCCTGAGCTCACAAGCCTGCTGTCTCCAGGGAGTATCCTTACCTTTCACCAGACTCAAGCCTGTGAGCACTGCCTGACCAGGAAGCTGCCACAATACAGCACTCTGGGATGTGTGGAGAGGCCTGGCACACTCACCTCTCTGAGGCAGTATTCCCCTCTCTCCCATGCCAATTCAAGACATAGCTTTGCTTCAGTGGAACCTAATGATGGGCCACCAGGTGGCCTAAGTCTTCCTGCTCAGCCTAAATTGGGGCACACCTAACAATACTGACTGAATCCAGCTTTGCTCATTCGCTCCCACTAGATATGTTCCCAAATCCTGGGGCAGTGGCACCCAGACAGGTCCCTACAGCACCCAGGACCTGAATCATTTGCATCACCCTGAAGCCTGGTAACCACACTCCATGGACATTTTGCACCACAGCACCATGCGATGGAAAGGCTCAAAGCAGATCCAAAGTCCCTGCCACCTACTGACAGTGACCACAGTGGCCATCTGCAGCTTCTCACCAATTCGATGTGGGGGTACCAAGGACTGTCAGGTTAAACTGGGCATCTGAGCATGGCCCCTGTCCCTGTCACCACACTGAGAGCTGGCTGTCACGCTGCACTGTATCTATGGACATGGCCTATGTGCTGCTGGCTGGAATCTGGCAATCCTCCTGCCTCAGCCTTCTAAGAGCTGAGATTACAGGCATGCGCCATCACACCTGGCTTTCTTGTGCTGAGACAGGGTCTCAGGAGCTCAGACTAGCCTAAGACCCCAAGGTTGATTGAGTATTTGATCTTCCTGCCTCCACCTCTGAAGTATGAGGATTGCATACAGCCAAGGCCACAGCCCACAGCCCAGACTCATGTAGTGTTAGGGATCAAACTCAGGGCTTTGTGCATGCTACACAAGTACCTTTGCCAAAAAACTACAACCCAGTCTTCAGCACACATGATTAACTTTAAAGGGACTTTAAATTACATGGGTTTTTGTTTGTTTGTTTTTTGAGACAGGGTTTGTCTGTGTAGTCCTGACTGCTCTGGAACTCACCTTGTGAACCAGGCTGGCCTCGAACTCAATCCACCCACCGTTCCCGGGGGTTTCTTACATGCTCGTCCTGCACTCTACCAACTGAGCTACACCCTCAGTCCAACAGCAGCCCCTCTGGGAGCTCCCCTTTCAACACACACACAGACCCACTGGCTGGAGAGCAGACCAGCACCCTACCTGTGTGGGGTTCTGAAAAGCGAACACTGTGGGCACAGCATTATGTTTCAGGTTCTTGCGGTTCCCGAAGGCGCTGAAGCACTCAGGTCTGAAGTGTTCAGAGCAGATGACTGTGTGCTGCTTGGGCTTGAAGTCAGCCCTGCCGATGTTGAGCACCCACTCCCTCAGCAGCTCCGGGCGGCTGAATGGGAACCTGTGGGCACAGCAGCCAATGGCACAGCTTTGGGAACTCAGTGATCCACTTCCATAGTCCAGATCCAGATACCCTCATCCTGGCTTCTACCCACATATATATAAACCCCAGGATCAGAAACACCACGGGCAAAGAGCCCAAGGGAGCCTGCACCTCAAACAGGAGCAAGCCATGCTGAGGTGGCTGGGCTGTGAGGCCTGAGCAGGTGAAAACAACAGGAAGAAGCCCTGTGGTAGGTGTGGTCAGGGCTGGCCAAGATGACATTTGAACAGACCCTGCAGCAAGTGAGAAGATAAGCCTGGGCCTTTACAAAGGACGGGTGGGGGCGGAGACAAAGATGTTGGTCTGGCTGGGGCACCTGGAGGAAGAAGGGCCACATGACACACAAGGGCTTGACTTAGGTAGCCGGGGCATCACTGTAGGTTCTGGATGAGGAGAAGAGAAGTGAGCTGGGGAAAGCGCCGAGAACAGAGCAGGGCACTGTGAGAGCAATGCTGGGTTAGAGAGCGATCTGCAATCCAGCACTTGGAAGGCAGACGAAGGACTGAAGTGAGTTCAAGGGCAGCCTGTGTTTCAGAATGAGACCCTGTGTCAAAAACAAAAACAGCCAGGTAGTGGTGTTGGGGCACACTTTTAATCCCAACACTCAGGAGGCAGAGGCAGGTGGATCTCTGAGTTTGAGAGCAGCCTGGTCTACATTGTGAGTTACAGGACAGCAGAGGCTAGAGAGGGAACTTGAGAAAGGAGGAGGAAGAGAGAAGGAAGGAAAGAAAGAAAAAGCAAAAGCCAGGTGTCAAGGTTTGCCTGAGGATGATGAAAGAAGAGAAAGGCGCCGGGCGGTGGTGGCGCACGCCTTTAATCCCAGCACTTGGGAGGCAGAGGCAGGCGGATTTCTGAGTTCGAGGCCAGCCTGATCTACAGAGTGAGTTCCAGGACAGCCAGAGCTACACAGAGAAACCCTGTCTCGAAAAACAAAAAAACAAACAAAAAATAAAAAAAAAAAAAGAAAGGCAGGCGCTCCATGTCCCCTCGCTCCCCCCATGTCCCCATGTTCCATGTCCCCACACTCCCAAGGAGGAGAGTCCTCAGGGGCCAGGTCTGGGTGTCAGAATTTGATGTGTTAGGTGTCAGGTTCAAGGTGCTCTTCAGACTGGCAGAGCTCAAAGTGGCTGATGGGCACCTGTGCCTGGGGATGTTCCTTCCTGCCAGCCTGGGAGATCTCAGCTCTGGGGAGAAGCCTTGAACGGCTCCATGTTGAGCATGTCAGGAAGTGAGGAGGACTCAGGGATGGAGACTGACAAGGAAGATCTGGAGCAAAGGTCAGGATGCGCCCAGGGAGTCATGTGGGAAGAGACCTGCCCAGTCAAAAGCTATTTAGAGTTCTTTTAAGACAAAGCCAGATGACACAAATGTACAAGCAAGGCCTGGGCGGGGCATGGTGGTGGATACCTGGAAGGGTTCAGTTCAAAGCCAGCCTAGGCTTCACAAAACTGGCCCTCTCAAATGAACAAAACCAACACTAGCCTGAAGCAAGGATGAACAGTCAGAAGGCAGAGGGAGGGCACAGGAGAAATGTCAGAGTGGGATACACACAGGTCAGAGCTGCCCTCAGAAAGCCTACCAGGACTTGGAATGGCTGTGTCATAAACACTTTAGTGGTGGCGCACGCCTTTAATCCCAGCACTCTGGAGGCAGAGGCAGGCAGATTTCTGTGAGTTCCAGGCCAGCCTGGTCTACAGAGTGAGTTCCATGACAGCCAGGGCTACACAGAGAAACCCTGTCTTGAAAAACCAAAAAAAAAGAGAGGAGAGAGAGGAGAGAGAGGAGAGAGAGAGAGAGAGAGAGAGAGAGAGAGAGAGAGAGAGAGGAACATGAACTACAGAAAAGGGCCCGATCTCAAAAGAAGGGAGGAGGTGGCTATTAAAATATTAAAATAGATAGGTGTCTGACAAAATCCCTATGGCCCCACAAAACTCTCTGACTATCCCATGGGAGACATGACAAAAGGGTGGTGATTCTTCTACACACAAATAAATTTAATTTAAAAACAAAAAATGGGGGGCTGGTGAGATGGCTCAGTGGTTAAGAGCCATCTGACTGCTCTTCCAAAGGTCCTGAGTTCAGATCCCAGCAACCACATGGTGGCTCACAACCATCTGTAATGAGATCTGATGCCCTCTTCTGGTGTGTGTGAAGACAGCAACAGTGTACTTACATATAATAAATAAATAAATAAATCTTTAAAAAAAAAAATGAGAGCAAAGAGAGGTGAGTGTACCCCTGAATACATGGCAACCCGAGCAGGAAATAACTACCTGATGCCTGATAAAAAAAAAACTCCCCATGTAGCCACCCAGAGCCATCCGTGCAGAGCACCCATTCTGGCATGTGTTCGATGGAATACTACGCAGAAAAGAACTCAATAATGCTTGTGGGGCAAGGATGACTCTCAGAGGGCCCCAAGGGAAGAAAAGAACAGATTCCACATTTTAAGGTTCAAACAGCAACCCAGGCCACATGCAGGCTATCTCCCTGTGGGCGGGTGGGAGAAGAGACTGTAAATGGGTGCCAGTAGTCTTCGGCGGGCTGCCAACTGATGTATTTTTCTGTGGTTGCCACTCTTCAGCGTTAAAGGTGTCCAGGGTGCGGGATGCCAGGAACTGAGCAGCTCAAGTGTGCGTCCCTGGAAAGGGCTCAGCACGAGTCTCGCTGGGGAAAAGGGGTCCCAGGGCTGCAGGACCGGGGCTCCACCACCTCCCCACAACCGCAATCCCTGCCATGAGGCCGGGCCGTCCTGGGAGCACTCATTCCTCCAGGCCTCCCGCGAGGTGACTGACGCAGGCGCAAGGGGCCAGAGCAGGGACGCGGCCAGACGCCACCCACGCTCCTCTAGTTCGCACCGAGCACCCACAGCTTCCAGGCGAGGAGGGGGCGGCGGGGCTCGGGCTGCGAGGCTGCGCGCGGAGCAGCGCCGACGCCCGGCCCGGCCCGGCCCCTCTCCGCAGTCCCGGCCCACCTCGCCCACAAACCCTGGCCCCGGCCTCCCGGAGCTCCCGCCCGGTGCACTGAGGCCCGCGAGCGCTCCGTAGGGTCGGTCCCGGCTTCCCATCCAACCCTCACCGGTGGAAGGTGAGCTGCTTCCTGCGGCTGCTGTAGCGGTTGCAGCACTGCCGGGCCGCGCAAGACTTCGGCATCTCGGAGATGGGCCCACTGCCCCTAAAAAAGATGGCGGCTCCGCTGCCTCGGGGGCGGAGCGTGAGGGGCGGGGTCTGCAGGCTCGGGGCGCTGCGAGCTGGACTTGCCCTGCTCCCTAAAGAAGTTAGGACAGAAGAGTACTTCCTAGAACTTGTCCCCAAGTAACAACCTTGGAAACCTCAACTAAAAAAAACGTTTTTGGTTTTGTTTTGTTTTTTTGTCGTTTTTCGAGACAAGGTTTCTGTGTAACTCTGGCTGTCCTGGAACTCACTCTGTAGACCAGGCTGGCCTCGAACTCAAGAAATGCGCCTGCCTCTGCCTCCCAAGTGCTGGGATTAAAGGCGTGCGCCACCACCGCCTGGCCAGAATCGATTCTTAGCTAATAGTTTATAACTTCCAGGGCTAATAGGTAATGGGGTTAGGTTCGTCGTATTAAAGACAGATACAGAGCCTGGCTGGCCTTGAACAAGGTTTGGATCCCACTAGAGGTACCCAGTTGAGCACTATACAAACAGAAGATACCTAGCACTGAACTCACCTCAAACTTGGCTCCATCTGCTGGGATTAAAGGCCTGTGTCGCCAGTCCCTAATTTGAAAGGGCCTAAAGGCTTTGAAGGCTCCATCAAGTGCGGGGTAGGGGTTGGGGTGGCTGGCACACCTGAACAGACAAGTGTGACCAGAATTGGGGAATAGGGAAGCCTTTCAAAAGTGCACACAGGGTCTAAGAGCTAACTGAAGGAGTGGACCAGGGGTCATGGTCCCTTTTCATTATACTAAATGCCTTCATCAACTCAGCTTTGCAAGATCCACGATCTGGCTAGTAACTGGGAGACCCACAGCGTTCTCCAGCACAGGAAACCTAAGGAGACACGGACCTCAAAGTAGCAATATCTTTATTTACAAAATATACAGTTTCACAGAAACAGCTTGCTTTATACACATAAACGTTATAATTACACAGACATGTAAACGATGTTGTGTCTGGCCTGGCCAAAGCCAACAGGAAGGGTCTACTTGGGGATGACACCTCTCCCTCCCATCATCTGCCATCAACCAGGAGCCCTTAGAGGGTTTGCATAAACAAGCTGATTGCAGCTGCCCAGCTCAACCTACCCCCAAACCAAGGTGTCCAACTCCTGACACCACTCACAGGGAAAGATCCCCTTAAAAACAAAGCAAGCAAACAGAAACTGAGATGTCAACTGTACTCCAGAGGCACTGAATCTCTGAGCACATGTAGTAATGGCCAGCTCCACTGTTCACAACAAAACCACACACTCTTAAATGCACTTAAAACTACTACTGGGACTTTGGTTCCTCTCAGGGTGAAGACACCGGACAAGAACTGTCTGTCGAGGGGCAGGTCTTTGGCAAATTCCTCTAACTTGTCCTGGGTACTTGCCCCAGTTAGAGCCGCACAATAGCCTGGGGGCAAGACTGTTTCTGTCACAGCTCCTTGTCTTTAGCAGAGGTCTCCCTTGAGGTCCGCACACCCAACAGAGCTCAGCGGTACTTCTCTGTACTTTAATGAGCAACAGGGTTTAAAAAAAAAGGGGGGGGGGGAATAAAGTTAAACTGGGTAAGTGGAAAAGATGCAAAGATTAAAAAAAAAAGGCTCTGATTAGCCAAATTACAGTCTGAGCTCCTTTGCTGCTTAAGATACTGTGGAAGAATGCCTGGTGACCCTGCAAAGGTGCTCCAGGAAGGGGACACACTTGGCCACTCTGCTGTCTCATGCCTAACAAAGAACAGGTGTGATAAACGGGTATGAAACATTGCTGAAAAGCAGCAGCACTGGAAATGATAGATGGAGGCCAATACCCTCCTCCCCGTGCCCCAGGACCAACGGTGTCCAGGAGCTGAGCCAGTCCTCGCCCTGACGTCACAGTACACACTCAGACCCTTGCCTCTCCCCAGGACCCAGCAGCTCAGCCTGTATGGAGGGCAGAATGCCCTGACTCTTCACCCACTATCTGAAGATCAGCACCCAGGTCCCAAGGCCAGCGTCTTCTGTGGACTGCTACTAGAGCAGCTGAGGAGGGTACTGCTTGCTCCCACAGCAGTGCTGGGCACCCTGGGGCACCCAGTACAACAGTGGCCAATACTTTGGGCTGCATCATGTGAGGAAAAAAATTTTTGTTTTTTTTACATCGTGCAAAACAAACTGAGTTATGAGCACAGAACACCTTCACCCCAACCCTCGCTCTGTGGAAAAGTGGCTACACACTGTCCCTTTCAACGAATAGTGAAAACCAAAGAATGGCCGCTCAACCCCCCACCCAGGGCTCCTCTTAGGGACACCAGACCTTTCAGAAAACAACTCTGGCTCAGTAAGTACAACTGAGGGAGGGAAGTGAGACCACAAAGGGGCAGACAACTCGGAGCTGCTACAGACACTTGTGTTAAAAGAGCAACACTGAGAATAAACACAGCCAGGGAAACAACACCTCCACTCCCGAGCACAGAGGAGACAGGACTGGCAGCTAGCACCGGCTCCCACCGGCAACTGCTAACAATGACTGTGCGCCTCACTGTTAGCAGAAGCAGGCCTGGTGCTCGACCTGCTCACTAGCTACGTACAGTTCTACCTGAACGGCTTGTCCTTTGCTTAGGCACCTGAGTGGCAGGGTCTGCCTGCACCAGAGCTGGGAGTTCTGTGCTCAACTAAGGGGGGCCAGAGCCCAGGTCCTTCCGGTCCCGCCTATCTCCTCAACAGCTGCAGATCAGTCCAGAAAGAGCTTCCGGGAGCCCATACGGGACCGGTTGGAACGACGGATATCAAACTTGGAGTCCCGGCACTTTTGGCAGACAAACACTTCCGGAACATTGGACTTGCGGATCTTCGCACAGGACAGGTGAATCCAGGTGTGGCATTCGTTACACTCGATCATAGGGCGGCCAGCAAAGGGCTTCATGCAGAAACAGGTGACGAGGTCCCAGGAGTCATCATCTGGAAGGAGACCAAGAGTTGAGAGGTGACGAGAGGTGACGATCTCCTAAGCCCTCTCCCCCAGGGAACTGTACATCCAAGAGACACAGTGGCTAAGTGGGACGGGACCACCCCTCCAGCTCTCACAGCATTTCCCACTCTGGCTTGCAGAGCAACCTGGCTGTCTCCAGGAGCTAACAACGCTCTCTTTTTCGAGACAGGTTTTCTCTGTGTAGCCCTGGCTATCCTGGAACTCACTCTGTAGACCAGGCTGGCCTCGAACTCAGAAATCCGCTTGCCTCTGCCTCCCAACTTCTGGGATTAAAGGTATGGGCCACTACGGCCCCGGCTTTTTTTTTTAAACGCTTTTTTAATTATATGTAAGTACACTGTCTGTCTTCAGACAAGCCAGAAGAGGGCATCAGATCTCATTACAGATGGATGTGAGCCACCATGTGGTTGCTGGGATTTGAACTTAGGACCTCTGAAAGAGCAGTCAGTGCTCTTAAGTGCTGAGCCATCTCTCCAGCCCAGCTAGTAACTCTTTTATGAGCATCTATCCATCCTTTTTTCAACACTATTCCTTCAAATTCTAAGTGCACTGCCCCCTAGGCCTGGAACCTCTCTGCTAAGCACTCACCTGAGTCCACCATGATATCTTCATCATTGCCAGTGCTGTCTTCGTCTCGGAACACCACCTGCTTCCCCTGGCGGACAATAGTCCGTTTTCCTTCAGTTTTTATCTCTGTGACCTGATCAGGTGACACAGTAGCACAAGAGCCACTTGAAGGAGTGTCAGAGTCCCAGCCTGAGCAGGGGTCAGCAGACGCCTGGGGAATATCTTGCATAGTGGGACTTGAGGGGGTCTCCACATACGGGTCTGCAGCTTCCAGCTTCAGCAGGCTCCCCCTGAACCCCTCCTTCCCAGGCAGGTCGCTGTCCCTGCGCTTCCTCTTCTTCTTCTTCTTCAGCTTGTCAGTTTTCTTCCTGTCCAGCAGGAAGTTACTGGGCTTAGCTCTCTGCAAGAGGGAAGGCTGAAGGTGGCTGAAGCATCGGTCGGGCACTGAAGATGTGATGTCAGAGAAACCAGTGTCCCAGCCATCACTGTCAATGGTCCCCGCAGTGCTGTTGGCAGGGCTGGGGCTGCTCCTCAGGGGGAGCTCCTGAAATACAGAGCAACAAGGCACAGTTGGTAATCTAGCCTGCCCCAAGGATAGACAGGAGCACCCCCTCCCAGGTCAGTCCTCCTGCACCATGCTCCCACCCGGCACAACCCCAGCAGCTGACCTCACTGAACCCTCATTGCCTCCCCACATGACCAAGCTCATGGTTAAATAGGGGGGGTTCAGATCAGGGTGCAATTGGCTATAAACAAGCAGCAGAGTGCTCAGTGAGCATGCAAGGCAGAGGGCTCCGAGTTCATCTCCGCCCTCCCAAATCCTACAGAAAATCACCAGACTCCTCTAGAGTTTATTCTTCTCTCAATAAGAATAATTCTCTCCTTTTGTCCTTCCAACAAATACATTTTAATCAAGTAAGTTTAAGTTATTTCAAACTTTTGGCCTTCTTTAAAAAACAAACAAAAAACAGCTGGGCAAAATGGGACATGCCTTTAAGGGAGGACAGGCAGAGCTGAGTTCAAGGCCAGCCCGCCTGGTCTACAGAACAGAGAAACCCTGTCTGAGGTTGGGGAAAAAAAAACTGGAGACATTCCAAAATATTACAAAAATCTAAGCAGATAATTAGTGCCCCAAACAGCAAGCTAAGTGCCGGACTTGTACACTCAGTGCTTTGCCAAGAGTGGCCGTGTTCTACCTGGCACAAAGAATGCACTGCCTAGCAAGTAGGACTAGTAAGCCCATGTGGAGAGTTTATTTGCCCAAACACCAGATTCTGTTTGCAGCTTTGCCTGATGTGCACGGGACTCCAGCAGCCTGAGCCCGACAGTAGCTGACATCCCTCCCCTCTTCCCTTCCCTGGCAAGGAAAAAGCTTCCATGGACAGGGAATTTGGGACATGGGTAAGAGCCCTACAATGCACAGGGCAGTGGTGGCCACGCCCTTAATCCCAGAGCTTGGGAGGCAGAGGCAGATGGATTTCTGAGTTCGAGAACAGCATGGTCTACAGAGTGAGTTCCAGGATAGCCAGGGCTACACAGAGAAACCCTGTCTCGAAAAAACAAAAAAACAAAAAAACAAAAAACAAAACACAAAAAAACCAAAAAAAAAAAAAAAAAAAAAAGGAATCCCACAATGCCCATTTGGTATTCCTGAGAATGAGGCCAGGCCTGGATCCTATGGCAAGAGTGCCCACTTTCTGGGGCCGGGGAGAAAGAACAGTGCTGGCCCTCTTCAAAAAAAAAAAGAAAGAAAGAAAAAGGCAGGCAGCCGCCAATCGCTTTCTGCTTGTTTGTTGTGCAGTTACTCTTTTCTTAAAAAAGAGTCTCATTCTTAGGCCATGCTGGCTTGGTTTTCACTGTGTAGCCCTGACTGGCCTCAGACAAACCTCCCTCATCCTTCTGAGTGCAGGGATCACAAGAGTGACTGGAAATAAACATTAAGTTTCTTAAACCGGGGGAAAAAAAAAAAAAAAGGGATGTTAAATCATTTCTAGACATGCCTACTAAAGCTTTGAAAATCATGTCCCTGCTAATCTAGGTCCCAAAGAAACTGACTCCTGCCAGACGTCTGTCCAAAGCTGGCACTTCCAGACCACAGCTGCTGAGGCACCTGCATCAGGAACCCAAGGTGAGGGACATGTGGATCCAACACCTTAATCATTACCTCCTTTGGGTAGGGGATGTAGCCCGCATAGGCCAAGACGAAGGTGCAGAATTTGTTGAAGTCTTCCACAGTCCTGCGCCTCTTACAAGTGGGGGAGTACTCCTGTGGAGGGGAACAAAAGAGTCAGTGAGGGAGACTCCTGGAGAGGGAAAGGACCAAAACAAAGCAAGCTGCAACTTTTATTGCCAAGTCACAAAACACTGCAGGATTTAGTCTAGAAACAAGATAAGGTAAGTTGGGGGTCAAGAAACAACAGTTTTCTTAGGGTGGAAAGAGGAGTTTTAAGACTATGTGCCAAGAACACTGGAAACTGGCTAGAAGATAAAAGCCTGTCTATAGTCCACATCTTGGCATTCGCCTTATCTGTTTGTCCCTGCAGGCCCATCAGGAGCGCCAAACATCTACATTTTTTGTTACAGATTTCCCACTCTGAAAACGAACCACAGCTGTGGCTCTAAACAAACACATTCAAAGTGATTTCAAAGATCAGCTACTTAATCTTTCCCTGCGCTCTAAACCTGACTCCCTCGAGGCCAAGGCAGGGAGGGGGGCCCAGCGTCCGCAGCTCAGGGGACATCCTCACCCAAAGTGGGGGCGGGATGCCGACACCGAAATGTTCCTCCGACTGAGTCAGAAGGGAAACACTGTTTAAGTGCGCACGTAAGACCTAAGACCTATGCGGGATCAGCCCGCTCAGGGGCCATTCTTAACGGCCGCCACGCACCCATCACAAAAAAGGGATTTTCTCCCGAGAAGGCGGAGCATCGCGGCTCCGGGAACATTCCCTGCGGTGGCTCCCCGCACCTTGTCGCTACCCCCACCCGCGCTCAGGTGATCCGCCAGTTTGGGGGAGGGGAGGGACACCGAGTCGACCTCCGAAAGCCTCCCGCAAAGCGGCGCGCAACGCAGCACTTTCAAACGCGATCCCAACTTGCTCCAGCAGGCCGCTCGCTCCCGCCCCTCGGCCAGCCCCGCAGGCGACGGGCGGCAGAGCCGGCCGCGCGCTCCCGGCACTCGGGCGGCCACGGGGCGGTCCAACCGGGCCCCAACTCGGGAAAAACTTTAATTTCGCCCCAGGGAACATCGCGGGGGGGGAGGGGGGAAGATCAGGGCCTCGGACCGGAGTGCGGGGCGGCGCCGCGGCGGCGGCCAGGGACCCGCCCTCCCTCCCGGAGCAGATGGCGCGCGACGCCCGCCCGCGCAGGCCCCGGAAGGTGCGGGGCCCACCCGTGGGGTGCGGGACGCCCGCGGGACCCGGGTGGGTGTCCCAACGCCGCGCAGGCCCCAGCGCCTCCCGCCCGCAGCTGCGACACCGCGGACCGCTCCGGCCCCGCCCCGCCCCCGCCGCGCACCCCGCACCGCGACCCGGGCCCCGAGGCGCTGCGCGGGGGCCGCTCCCCGGAAGGAGGGGGAGGGGCGGGCGCGGGAGACCGGCTCCGG
>JADRCD010230252.1:6430-16845 GCA_019843815.1 Montemys delectorum
TGGGTGCTGGGAACTGAACCTGGGGCCTCTGCAAAGGCAGAAAGTGCTCTTAACCACATATATTTACCACCTTTTTAAAGCCCCTATAACTGGTTTCTACAGTAGCTACATCAGATAACTACCCTACGGTTGATCTCCCACGCTCACGTCACTTCTCCTATAGAATACTTGTTCTTTTCTTTTCTTTTCTTTTCTTTTCTTTTCTTTGTCCCATATGGTGCTGGGGATCAAACCTACGACCTTGCATGTGCTAGGTGAGTCCCTGCCACTGAGATGCATCCCCAGAGTTCAGGAGTTTGGAGCTGGGCCCAATGGTGGACACCTGTGATTCCAGCCCTCAGTAGGCCGAGGCAGGAAGAATGCAAGTTCCAGGCTAGCCTGGGCTACATAACAAGACCCTGTCTCAAAGAAGAAAAAAGAAAAAAAACAGATCTAGGTGTTTTGGGTGTGCACCTCAATGGAAAAGTACTGCTTAGTTGCACCAAATTTTGGATTTAATTCTAATACCAAATAATAGTAATAATGATAATAATAATAATAACTATAATAAACACAATGCCATAATTATATATTATAATAACTATAATAAATAATTAAAGCTAAAAAATAAATAAATGAAACAGTTGTTGTTGTTGTTATTATTTTAATAGTTTTTAGTCATGCAAAATCTAAAAGGTGAAAAGGTCTCCCAGCTGCCCTCTCTCCTCTCAGCTCCACAGTATGGACGTGGCCCTCAACTGCCCTAATTAAGAAAGGGCCAGCCAGTCACACACCTATGCTCTGGGTGAGCAGATGTAGCACTGGCCCTTCTGTCCATCACCTTAGTCCCGCCCTCATGTCAGCCATTTCCTAGGCTCAGGCTGAGGTCGATGGTCCTCAAGACCCGAAGCCTACTGTTCACGGAGTTCTGTCTTCTCTTTAAAAACAGCCTTTTAATTAGATCCTAGTTATAAAAAGCTTCAATCTTCTTTCTTTACTCCTCTGTTGTTTGAGATTGTGCCCGTGGTGCCTGAGAACAGCAGTGAGCAGAAATCAGCAGACAAAAGCAGGTGTTTGAAAACCCAGCCCACACTCCCTTGAAGGCCGGCATTCCTCACCTACCTGGCGGTCCCCAGAGGCCACTTCCCACCTAATGCTTGCTGTCCCCTCTCCCTAGTGACAGCCCCTTGGTTTTATTCTGTGTGGCCATGTTAAGAGTTCCTCTGTGTCTCCCCAACTTCTCTTGCAGCTGGGTATGACGGGCATCTGAGCTCTGCCCGCCAAGTCTATCAGAACAATGCAGAGGCTTTGGCTTCCTGCATGTTTCCCTTTTCCTTGTCTCTTCTTGTTTGCGATGCTGATGGGACAGATGACCCACCAGTCTCTCTTTTACCACAGGTTAAGGATGGCAAATCAGAAAGGCAGGCGAGCCACCAAAAGTATTAAGGACAGTTGGAATATTTTGACTTCTAGAATATTTTTTTTTAATTAAAAAGAAAAAAAAAGCAAATTTATGTGTTTATTTGGGAACCAGGAGTCAGGAACTGCACATATGCCAGTCATACATGTCTGGAGGTCAGAGGTCAACTTGCAGGAGTGATTCTCTCCTTCTGCTATGTGAGTCCTAGGGATGACACTGGGTGGTTTGCAGCAAGTCCCTTTACCTCCTGAGCCATCTCACTGACCCCTCTACAGTGTTTTTAAATGAAAGAGAAATGAGCTCATTTTTTTCTGAAAACTTTATTCATTCATGGGGGCCCTAACCCCCAAGTGCCCAACCTGCAGACCAACTTCCAAGAGATGTCTTTGTTCAAATGATGTCCTTAGAATAGGCCTGGACCTCTCACCATCCTCATCTTGTACCAAGAGACTCGGACAGACAGAGGGACATCCACAGAGTACTTGAGAAAAAGATGTTACCTTCAAGCCAGCAGAAGAGCTTCAGGAGGAAGCATCCACACCAACACCTTCCTCTTACACCCCCAAACCCCAGATGTGAAACGGATAGATTCTACTGTTTCAGCCATCCAGCCTGGAGTGCTCTGATACAGCGGCAGACAGATAAACACAGGCATTGGAGTAAAAGATGGGATGCCAGCAGCTGGCCAGCCGGGAAGTAGTCATGATGAGTCCATGAGTGTTGCTATCGTTTGTTGAGGGGCATCTCTCTCAGACTAGATGGTTTCCTGTGAAGAATCTCCACAGCTCTGTCTACACAGAGCACCATCTTCTGTCTACACAGGGTACGGTCCCACTGAGAAGAGACAGAGCCATGCATGAACCAGAGAGCCCGGGAACCCAAGACAGCAGCAGGTGCCAGGCCCCAGAGACTATGGCAAAAGGTGTGAGGAGCTGAGATATGGAAGGGGGCCCTTGTGGGGAGGGGCGAGGCTGTCAGCTGAGTGTGGAGGCTAGGGCTTGCAGCCTTTGGGCTTGCTGAGGCCTTCCTTCATCCTAAGTCGAGGGCTGCAGAGGCAGGGCTTGCAGGAGCCAACATTCCCAGCCTGTGCATGAGGACACAGCAGGGGATATTTCTGTGTCTGTGTCCAGCAACTGTGACACAGAGTTGAAGAAGCAGTTTCCTCTCACGGTGACCCAGGAGAATTTTGCAAGCAGTGTGAGGACACAGATTTGCCTAGAAATGAACAGTTTGACCCAGCCTCAGAGACAAGACTAGAAGGCTTCTTCTCCATTTCTTCCCAAGTGCTGTGGGGCCCTAGTTTGCTCCTGGCTGTTGCTGGGGGCTTAGGAGGAATGAAACAACTGTCCCATGGCAGGGAGACAGGAAGACAACCTGCCAGCAAAGGGCAGGTTCCGGGGACATTTTGGTGCAGATGAAGAAATGCAGGCACATACACAAGGAGGCCCTTAAGGGCCCTGGAAGGCTGCCTGGGATAAAAATAGCTTCCATTTGGCTACTGGGGCCTGAAGATGCACCCATCGTTCCTTTTGTAGTTAAAATGTCTTTGTTCTTCTGTTAAACACAGACCCCCTTGGGAAGAACACTCCCAGAAGCTTGCTAACTCCCAACCCCTTAACAGAACAGTTTAACAAGCAAGGAAATGCCAGCTACACTTTAGTTGTGTTGGAGACAAGAGAGGCAGCAGCAAAGACTGTGTGCAGAACTGTTTTCTGTGCATGGCATCTGCTTTACTACAAACAACAAGCAAATGGGGAACCCCAAAGATGCAGGCGCAAGTTGGCCTATCTGCTCCGTGAACATGCATGGTTCTGCTTGAGCATGTCCAGAGCGGTCCAGAATGGGGTGTGAACACTTGGTTATGGTGGAAGGAGTCTCACCACGGGTGCGTGCATTTGGCTTTGTCACCCCCATGTCCTCAGAGCAGTGGGATCTCCATGTGTGGTCATCAACATCAAGGTCCTAACAGATTCTAAAGGAGAAGACCTTCATTTTCCGCTGGCCACCACCATCTTGTTCCCCTTTCTGGTGGCAATCGATTTGTGTTGGTGAGGGAAAGGCTGAGGCTTAGCTCAGCAGAAATGGAAAACTATGATCCAGGTTACCTTTTACGCAGACATTACTAAGCCACAGGCTTATGATTTAATGAAGAGAATATCCACCGGGTGGTGATGTCTCACGCCTTTAATCCCAGCACTTGGGAGGCAGAGGCAGGCGGATTTCTGAGTTCAAGGCCAGCCTGGTCTACAGAGTGAGTTCCAGGACAGCCAGGGCTATACAGAGAAACCCTGTCTTGAAAAAACAAACAAATAAAAACAGAAAACAAAACAAAAAACAAAAAAACAAATGAAAAGAATATCCCAAATCCAGTGGCAGTCCTGACTCCAGATGACAGTAGCCCCAGGCTCCAGGACAGTGAGAGTCGGCTTCATCCTTTTTTTTTTTCTTCAAAAGAGGGTTTCTCTGTTAGCCTTGGCTGTTCTAGAACTCACTCTGTAGACGAGGCTGGCCTTGAACTCAGAAATCTGCCTGCCTCTGTCTCCCAAATGCTGGGATTAAAGGCGTGCGCCACCACCACCCAGCCTGCTTCATCCTTAAATGAGAAAAGCCCAGCCATTGACCCTGGAGGTGTGTTTGAGAGTGACCTCCAGCCAGAACATCACATGGCTTTAACCTAGTTTTCTCCTGCTGTTACAGAAAATAAAAGAAACAGTGGCATCAGTGCCTGCCCATGCAGACAGCTCGGCCACAGCTACCTCGGACCCCTGTGTACACATCCCTCCTCTCTTACTGGCCTAGATGCCCCAGGCACAGCTTGTCTTCCTATCAAAGTGTAAGTTGGTGGAATCATTTTTGTGGCAAAACTCAAAGATTTGGGGACTAAAGAGAAATCTGGCATGGCTAATGACTGTCCAAAAGACTGCCCATTGCTCCTCAGTTTCTGCTTCCATGTTTATTTCAAAGCAAATGGCTGGGGCTGGAGATACAGCATGGTGGTAGAGTGCTTGCTTAGACTGTGAGAAGCCCTGTGGTTCATCACCTGCATTATAAAGGGGAAGGTGTAGAGGAGGAGGAAGAAGAGAGGGAAGAGGAAAAGGAAGATGAGGAACAGAAGGGGGAAGAGAAAGAGGAATAAGAGGGGGGAGGGGGAGGAGGAAGAGGAGGAGGAGGAAGAGGAGGAGGAAGAGGAGGAGGTAGAAAGGGAGATTGTGGCTTGTTGCCTCTGTTCATAATTACCCTCTTCATACTCTGTTCATAATTGCTAGTATTTTGCTAGCACATACAGATTGGATTCTGGGTTTCGCTAATCCCAGATGACCAAGTTCAGTGTGCAGTGACAGGTTTCCTCCATCCTCAGGCTTAGCATGACCTCGAACACTATGCAATGACCTGTCTGTAAAAAGCCATGCCAGTGCAGACAGCAAAGGAAGCCATGAGTGAGAGCAGCACAGAGCACACGTGCAAAATGCCCAAGGAAGGACGCATGTCAGAAGTGACTGAAAACCACCACCAGAAAGTGAAGTCGGGAGCATTTGCGGCTCACGCATGATAAAGTAGAAGTGTGGGGAAGAGCCAAATGGCCTCAAGCCTGCCATTAGTAATACCTATGCGACACAAACCTCTTTGTACCTTAGTTTCCCTTTAGTATCAAGATGGCAGGGCCTGTGTTGTAGGAGTCAATACAAAAGCACAATAAGGGCCAGCATATGGCTTCACCAACGGGATCACCATCACTATCCTGGTGAAGACAGCGAAGAGTCAGGCCTGCTCACTTCACTGCCATTGTTTTGAGGAGGGGAAAATCATTGCTAGGTGCAGAGAGATAAATTCTGGCCAGGCCAAGAGAGCTCTAGCTAGAATCTGTGAGGGTGTCCTGGCTTGGAAAAAGGTCTTTGCAGATATAATTAAAATAAGGACCGAGAGAGGCTGGGGAGATGGCTCAGTGGTTAACAGCACTTAATGATCTTATAGAACTGGGTTCTGTTCCCAGATCCTAGTTGGTGGCCCACAGCTGCCTAGAACCCAATATCCAGGGGATCATATGCCCTCTTCTGACCTCTGGGAGTCCCTCGTGCACATGGTACACATAAACTCATGCAAGGATGCCCACATACACATAAAAATAATAATTTTTAAATGAAGGACCTAGAGAAGAGATCGTCTTGGATTGGGGTAGCCTTGAACCCTTAGAATAAAAGGAAGGGGCTCAGAGAGGAGAATGTCACCCTCATATAGATGAGGCAGGAGGCCCGGAGTTGGAGAGAAGCTGCGCCTACCTCAGTCTGCTCACAGCTCCTGAGGCAAATTCCCTGCCCACTCCTCTGCTTAGACTTTGGCCCCTTGGAGTGGGGGAGGATATATTTGTGTTACTGTATGTCTCCATGTTTGTGGTCAATCTTAGGGAAGCCTAAAGAAACCGAGGTAGGCAACGTGGATTTCACTTGTGGCAGGGACTGAGGAAGCTTTAGATCCACATGCGTCTGCCCTTTTGGTCACAGGACAGATGCTTGAATCTATTCTGCTTCCAGAGAGTTGGCATTCTTGGCTTGGGTTTGCATGTAATTGATGATATGATTTACTAGGGAAATCTATGTAGTATAGTAGGGGAGAATGTCAAGGTCATCTGAGGTCACAGCCAAGGCAGGTCACTCACTCACAAGGGAACACCAAGAACCTCAAGACCCAGGGTCTACATCAGGCTGCCACTCATTGCCCAAGTGACCTTGAGGGAGTCCTGGCAGTCCTCAGGTCTCGGGTTTGCTACTCACCTAGGGGAAAGATTTGGCTATGTACCTTCTGGGGTCTCTTCTGCTCTTGCATCTCAGGGGTCTCTGCAGCTCAAGACAAGGAAGGAGAGCTATGAGGAAGAGGAGGGTGTATCCGTCTGGTCGTGGGTGGTCCTGGACTGTGTCCTCCAGCAGAGCGCATGCTGTACAAACTCTGTCTAGGAAGGTGGGCAAGGGTGCCCGTCGGCCATGGTGCACTGCAGTACCATGGCTATACCCCAGGCAGGATGCAGACTGCGGCTGCAGAGGCGCCCCTCCTGGTCTCTTCCCTCAGGACTGAAGCAGACTCAGGAGTTGGTGCAGTTGTTTCTACTGAGCAGGCTTTTTAAAGGGGGAGGGGAGTTTTACTTTTCCTTCTGGAACCAATGCATGTGTGTGCATGTGTGCACATGCACATATGCAGACATCCACACACAATCACTTTCTCCTTCACTGTCCTTTCTCATACTCTGAGTTTATGATAAATTTAAAACCTGAGAATACCTACTTCCCCCTCCCCCTCTGCCATCTCTCCGCGTGTCTGTTCTGAGCTTTCCCCTGTGGATTGTAGCAGAATGAGCTCTTTGGCCCTATCTGCATTTAAAGTGCATTCTCTCCTGGAACTTTCTCAATTAAATCCCTGCCTCAATCTTAGATGATATTGACTCACACGGAGGCAGGAGCACAAACTTCAGGAGCCAAAGACACCTTGGGGTAAAAGTGACACTTAGTGGCCCTCCTTCTACATCTCCTGTGCACACACGGTTTGAAATTTTTCTTTTTAGCGAGAATGCAAAAGCAGGTGCTTCCGGAACTGTTGGGAATTTGCTGGGTGGGCAGAGAGGAGCCAGCTTCTTTCTCCTCTGGGAGAAAGCACCGAGGGACACCTGTCACTGTCACCTTTGCCTCAGCTCTGAACACAAAGCTTCAGGAGTCCAAAGAGTCTTCCACCCTCCCTCCTCTTCATCACCTCCAGGTGAGCACATCTAGGAGGTAGAACAAAGCCTACAGGAGTGGGCAGTATCAGGGGTTTAAATTAAACTGGGGAGGGATGGGGGGATGGGGAGAGACCAGCCCCGCCTGCAACACTATGTTCCCTGCACCCAGCTGGCACTTTGATTTTGGGTCCTGCCTCTCCAGCAGCAGTCTGCAACTTGCCAGCCATCCCAACGGTTCAGCCGCCCGCCGAGCAGGTAACTTCCGGGCATGGGTGTGCTGGTGCTGGGTGCTGGGGACACTTCCTGTAGGTAGTTACCTCTCTTTCGGGTTTTCAAAAGAGAGCCGTCTCCCCTGAGGAGCCGGAGTCCTCTCTCCCTGCACTTTGCAGAAACTCTGATTTCAATGAACTCCATCCATCCAGGCTCTCTCCTGCATGGCTCGCCAGCCTAGCAGCATAGCGAAAGCTGAGTCAGTTGCTCGCGGGAGTCAATTTAAAAATAATTTAAAATGCTATTTAAATTCTTTGGGGTGAAAAACAGGGGGTGTTCTTTCTCGTGTGGGTTTCACGTGTGTGCATCTTGTGTTTTAATTAGCTGTAGAAAATTTAAGTTTGTGGAGGAAATCACGATGGGGGTTTATGATTTAAAAAAAAAAAAAAAAAAAAAAAACACTACTCCATTGCAGTCTCCGCTGCGGTCGGTCGCAGCAGCCTGGTCTAACTGCGGAGGCTCTCGGTACAGTCTCCTCTCTCTCTTTACCCTTGCCAGAGTCTGGGCATCTGATGCCCACCTACAAAGCTGGTCCAAGCTTCCCCTCCATGGCCTCGTCTCCTTGCCCACCCACCCTCTGCAGAGGACCCGGGTAAGTAAGCTGATGTCGGGGACAGCTGGGGTTTGAAGGAGAATTTGGACACTGCAGCTTTAAGAATGCCACTGCCGTACTGCGAAATCTTTCTCCTTCAAGTGACTGCAGAACCTCAGCCGAGGCTGCAGTGGGAGGAGGTGGGGTGGAGGGAGAAGAGGGGTGCCCACTCCCGGGTGGGTCAGCTCGTCGGGTACCTTGACCCGAGATGCTCTCGGCCCCAGGCGAACCCAAAACACAATTGGGGCGCACTTTCTCCGCTAGTTTCTCACGCGCTGGGGGCGGAGACCCTGCGGACTTCCTGATGAGTTTGGGCACAGTCCTGCCTGGGTGCATGTCATCTGCTGCCTCGCACATGTGGCTCGCTGGCTCTTTAAGCCCTGTGCAAGGGAGCTGGAGAAGGCTGGTCTGAGCTGTTGCGATCTTCAGCAGGGCTTACATCCTGGGGATGCAGAGGCAGCTTTCATGGCCCTGCTCCCAAGCCATGCCCAGGGTGCAGATTTTGTTTTTCTTGGATTTACTGAGAGGAGCGCCGGAGGGAAACTCAAATAGGATGACTTGCTCTTCCTGGGGCAGAGGCTTCTGTGTGAAAGGAAGGATGAAACCCCTTTGATTAGTAAAAAGTGCTGAGTGGCCAGTGCTGGGTAGTGGGGGAGGGGCCCCATGAAGAGCTCCCCTAGGTGGAGTCACTGGCACGGAAAATGGGTAGAAATGCACTCTGACTATGGATTCTTTCTGGGAAAGGTCCAAGAACCCTGAGGCACCAGAGCTGTGTCTTTGGTACCCAGATTTCTGTGTGCCCAGTCAGAGTACCACCCCAAAGCTGAGGTGCCAGCTGGCAAAGTTCCAGGCTGGTACTGCTGGCCTGGCATCCCAGACGCACAGTACTTGGGTCTAGGTCTGCATTGGGGGTGATGTTACAAAGTGCCAACTGGTACCATCTGTCTGGCACTGAAGGACTTGGGTTCCTTGTGATTCCTCTTTCGACCAGAGGGAGAAAAAAAAATCCTAGGTCTCATAAAACTTCAGTTCAAAAGCTCTGCAGCAAACCTCTCGGATATAAATTCCCCGGGCAGCCTCTGGAACAGCAACCCGAGTTAACTGCTGGACTGACGGAGGGAGTGACCTCCATGGGTGCCTGCAGGGTGTTGTGGGGCTGCACTCTGCAGGGGGGCTGCTACCAGGCACACTGCGGTCTTCAGGGAAATATGCACCTCTAGACCAATATTTTTGGGGTGTTGGACCGCATACTTATCTCGCCTGGAAAAGCACTAGGGGTTGAACATAACTCCCTATGGGTTTTCCACACACCTCTCTATCCCTACAGACCGTCCTTAGCTCATTTTCCAAAATGCATTTGCTGTATATCCCAAACTGTCTTTGATTAATCAACATTAATCCTTAATTAATCAACAACTTTAATTCTTGAGTGCAATTTTTTTGAGTCAGACCAGTGCACCTGAACATGTCATTAGAGTCCCCGATACATGTTTTTTTGTTTTTGGGTTTTTTTTTTTTTTAGATCATTGTCCCATGGTGCCTAAGGACCTTACTTGTATGTCACTAGGCCCAGTTGTAGCTCACCCTGGCTCTGCCCCACAAGCCCGGAAGCCGCTAGGGTGTGTCATTTGGCTCTGGACTGATTATTCTCCCCCATCCCTGAGATGGACGTCTCTGTGACCTCCCCAACCTAGGGGAGGGCAAGAGAATGAGGCAGGTGTGCCTAGGCGAAAGGTTCTCTAGTCTGAGCCTCCTGAGGCAGGGATGATAAATGAGTACTCTTCTATGGGTAATTGGCCAAGGGAGAAGCCTGCAGATATCAGCTGCAGAGCCAATGGTATCAGGGGGTCCACTGGCCTCCTAAAGGGACATCAGATGGTACAGGAAGTTCTGGGAGGAAGCAGGTGACCCCAGGGCCCAGCATTCAGATACTGCTAAGGCTTGTCAAAGTAATAATATAAACCGCCAGTGTGAAATGAACGACGGGCCAGCTACCTAGCTTCTCTAAGCATCTCACTGCAAGAGATCCTTGCCTTACACTGGCATTGGCAGGGCCAAAGTGACCACAGCAACCTGATTTGAGGGGAAGTATACGGGCAAGCTGGCACCGTGGCTTCAGAGATAGACAGGGGTGGGGGCTGCTGGACCTCTGCACCCTAAGACACCTTCATCTGTGAGTAGCAGGACAGGGAGCCACTGCTACTGACAGAAGGGGAGATGGGTTCGGAGAGCCCGTGTCTCCAAGGTGTCTCAGACAGAAAATCTAGGGCAGGTGTGATAACCCTCACGTCTCCCAGTGACCCCTACAAGAGACAGCTGGACTTGGGGGATATCTTAGGTCTCATGGCCTTGTGCTTCACCCCGTGTTCCAGGTGGAGACTTACATGACTTTGAGTAGACCTAGAAATCTCTCCCTCTCTCTCTCTCTCTCTCTCTCTCTCTCTCTCTCT
>JADRCD010230252.1:16945-31426 GCA_019843815.1 Montemys delectorum
GGGGGGGGGCGTGCAATAAGATGCTGTAGCCTGTATACGCTGGTCCCAGGGCAGAGGGAGCCATCCATCCTGTGCACTGGCTCCTGGGACACCTCAACTGCACCAGCGCTGACTCAGGGCCCTTTTCTCCAGCTCTTCTACCCTAGCCTTGGCCAGCCAAGCCCTTGAAGCTAGATTCTCCCAGGCTCCTTGCGCAGGGGCAGTTGGAGCCCAGACTACTGCAGGTCCTCCTCCCCCCACCCCCGCCCTCCCCTCCTGGGCCAAGTCAGCAGTGCTGACGGCTGCGGGGCTGCAGCAGCGGCGGCGATGCAGAGACCCTGCACCACTGCTCAGGGCGGGCGCAGTGCTCTGCCCGCACCCGCGTCCCGACGGCCACCTCCTGGCGGCTGCGCGTAGCCCGCGCCGGGTAGACCCGACCGGACGGCGGCGCTGATTGGTGCAGCGAGTGAGTCCCAGGCTTTATTTAGACCACCTTTTCTGGAAGACAATACTTCACTAGAGTCGAGGGCTGGGGCAGGAGGCAACCCTCCCTAGCGAAAGGAGGATGATAAATGAGCAGTTCTGCGCCTGGTGGCTGTTAACTCCAGTGGCTTTGCGCATCCTCGGACCGACCATTTCCACAGCAGCTTTGAGACTGCACACCCAAGTGTGGGGCATGCTATGAGGAAACTCCAGTGGAGAACAAGACAGACACTCAGAAGGATTAGGAAGGCTTGGGACCAGACCAGAGAACCCGTGTCCCTGCGCCAGCTTTGGATCTTCTGCTCTGAGACTCCAGCTTGGAAAACAAGACTATCTTCTTGTTTCGAGGGTAAGGATGGGGTTTCCAACTCAGGCATCTGATAGGGGAGGCGAAGGGACCTACTGGGATCCTATTCTTGAATGTTCTCCTTTGGCATATCTGGGACAGTCTGTGTCGAGAAAGGTTTGGAAGTGGTGAGGAGAGGTTCGTGAGCCCCGCGGCATGTAGTCCGTTGGCAGAAGGTTGAAGTTGGATGTGAAGTCCAGCTTCCTCTGCAATGAGAAAGCAATCCAGTGAATGTAGGTGGGGTTCAGAGCTGCTGGCCCTCTTGGGTAAGGAAATGGGCTTTAGTGGCAGGAAGCAAGGCCTGGAAACAGAGAAGGAAGCCTGGGGCTCCAGGAAACATCTTCTTCCCAGGAGATAGTGGGAAAGTCTTTATTCAGGCAAATAGTTTGAAATTGTCACTCAGGAGCCCATTCCTGGTCTCCCAAGCAAAGTGGGAAGTCACAGCATGCTGCACACCCTCAAGCTGACTGTCGTAGGACTGCTCACAGTTGTGAGACGCTTCAGAGGCCGGGGCTGCTCCCCTCTGGATCCTGAACTTCATACTGAAAGACATATTGCCCCCATGGCCGCCTTTTCCTGCCTTGGGCTGAGGGTCTCCTCCCTGAAGGTTGCCCTTGAAGCCTGCATTGTGCTGGAGGGAGGGAAGAGGGAAGTTGGGATGAAGGTACTGAGATAGCCAAAGTAGTGTGGCCGGCAGACCCTGCTGCTTCGGTGCTGATGTAATCAGTTTTAGGGACTGCTCAGGCCTGTGGCTGTCCCAGAACTGACACCGGAACCTTCTTGTTCAGCCCAGGACAGGACAGCATTGCGGCTGTGTCTCCCTGCCAAGGACGCAGGGTGAGGTGGCTCTCGAGAAAAGCTTCAGCCTTCAGGCAGAACCAAGTGGTCACTCCAGAGGCTTGGGTATAAGGGGGAGTTGACAGCTAAGAGAGGTTGGGCTCCACCTGGCAACACAGTGCTGGTGAAGGTTTACCCTATGAAGAGGCAGCGCCCGCCCTGGACTCTGGGAGTCAGGCAGAGGCAGGGGCCACAGGGAAAAAGATACTAAGTTGCTAATGGGACCCAGGGCCTGCAGCACTCTACCGTGTCTGTGGTCAGCAGAGTCCCCACTGTCCGTCTTCTGCAGATCTGACAAAGGATCAAGCTTTGTCATTTCTTTTACGTACTTAAACTTTAACCCTGAGGCTCAAAGCACAGTAACTTTGCAGACATTCTAGACTAAGCCAGAAGGTCTCTGGAAATTATCCACCCAAACCTCGAGCTGAGCTTGGTGCTGAAAGAGTGACTTTCCCAAGGACACGGAAGGCTCAGGGCTGACCTGGGATCCCCTAGGACAGGTTTCAGCCTGGCATATGGAGTAAAGATGAGATCATCAGCGCTGGACCCGCCAGATGCCCCGATGGTGCTATAGGACAAGGTAAAGAAACTGGGGATCTGGAGGGGACACAGGCCTGGGATCCTAGGGACCATGAGCAAAACCGGGTGAATACGAGACAATTCCGCTTCACTCCCTTTGAGCGCCTCTGCAGTGCCCCTGGTTTACAACTGTCACTGGGCAACGTGCCAAAGGGAGAAGCCATTCTGCTGCTTTTATAGTTCCTCCTCTGCAATTCTGGAAAATCAGGGCCACTTGGGTCTGGCGGCTCGCTGTCTGGTTATTGGTGCTGTAATTCAGACTTTGTCCAGCAGGTGGCTCCCAAGGACACGGTAAGGAAATGGAACCGGCGCTCCGCTTGGTAAGCCGGTTTCCAAGAAAGGAGTTTTCAGTTTTCCATGGTCCGGTGAATTGAGGCAGACAACAGTTTTCAATTTTTTTTCCTTTCAACTAATAAGAACAAGAAATTTGCTTAGAAATGCCTGGAGCAGTTTGGTATCTGTGTCACCTCCTGAACCTACCCTCATTTTATTTTTGCGGTACAGTATGGTGTATTTGTGGGAATTTCACAGCGGTTCTCATTTCTTAGAGCTGATCTGACATGTCATTTGTGCACCAGCGATTACCGGAAATTTAACAATATTCCCAAGAAAAGTCTATCATTCTAGAGGGCGGTCCTAACAGGTCCCGAACTTAGCCTCTGCTGATATCCAAGTCCAGGGGCTCTGTCCAACCCACTCAACCAAAAGACAAACGCAGACTCGGGCAGGAATCAGGCACGGCCTTGGTGCCATTCTTATCCTGTCAAACTCTCGCTCACGGATCGAAAGATATTTCCATCTGTGGCCGTTTCTGTTGGGAGTCTTAGCTCACTTTTGTATCCAGAGAGGTCCCTGTTCCTTCTCAAATGGTTCCTTGTCATCAAGACACCTTGATGACCTTCAGCTGTACAGAGGTGAGTTACTGCAATCCTCTAGGAATCAGCCCATTTGCTTAATTCAGATTGTCTTACTTCTCTGTGTTATCACTCTTTATGACTCTAAAGCCTGCGTTGGGTGGTCATATCTTGGTTACTTCCGGTTTAGGTCAAAGTGGGAGCCTATGTTCTAGCAGCCTGAGTGTACTGCAGATCAGGAGAGCTGCCAGACCCCTGCTGAGATCTAGGCGACCTTGACAGGGTTACAGAGAAGTATCCAAGAAACTTAGCCAGAGCCACCTTAAATGGGACCAATAAGCAAACCAGGATTTTTCCCTTTTATGTTGACTTGCTTTAAAAATTATTTTCATTCATTTGTTTGAGAAGTGTGTGTGTGTGTGTGTGTGTGTGTGTGTGTGTGTGTGTGAGTGTGAGTGTCTCGGGGGTACACATGCACAGAAATCAGAAGATAAAGAACAGGAGTCAGTTCTGGTCTTTTATCCAGTGGGTTCTGGGGATTAAACTCAAGTAGTCAGGGCTGGTGGTAAGCACTTTAGGCTAGCTCCCTGGCCCTGTTGGACTCACTAATGGTGCAAAAATCATTACATCTTTCACAGAGAAGAACCCCCACCCTAACCCCATATCATGTCCCCACCCCTTCCTCTGAGACATACTATAACACCAGCTGCTGGCTTTAGCATCCTGAGTTAGAAAGTGTGCCTCCTGAGTGCTGGAACTACAGGGGTGAGCCACAAACACTCAGCTGTACCCTCTAACAACTCAGTTTAACACAAAGAATTTATTGGGGGCTGAGGTTACATTTCTGTATTAGAACACTCGCCCAGCGTGTACAAGGCCTTGGGTTCAGTCCCTAGGACTAAATAAAGAAGAGAACAAAGAAAGAATAATTGATTGCATATCCACCATTGAGAGATCATGGGAGAAGGTATGGAAGGCAAGGTCTCCACGCCTTTAGAAGTCAACAGGAAGGGTGTCGGTGGCTCGGCAGGCAAAGACACTAGCCACCAAGCCTGGTGACCTGCATCTAATCTCCACCATCCACATAGTGGAAGATAATGGACTCCTACAAACTATCCTTTCACCCCCACACTCGCAGCATAACAGCACCCCCACACTCACACTAAATAAATTCATCAGTAAATAAATGTCAGAAAATATTTAAGTCAAGGTAGGCAGGAAGGCTGGAGACATAGCTCAGTAGATACAATGCTTCTCTGGTATGCTCGCACAAGTTCCCAGGTCAGCCCCAGTATATCGCAGCACTTGAGAAATGGATGCAGGAAGATGGTGGAAGGTCTTCTATTACCTCCATATTCTAGGCTGGGCAACTAGGCTTACTGGCCTGAACCGTCATGCCCGGCAGGAGTCTGAGAACCACCCGGTCTTCCAGAAAAGCTCAAGGCTTCATGAGCTGCATGGTGACACTCTTGCAAAAGAGTAAAATAAACAGCTCAAACTCGAGCTCCGTGGACTACTGCTTGCCTAGCTCACTCAAGGCTCGGGGGTTCAGTCCCCCACTCAAGCAGGGAAGGATGTGTAGCACTGCACTTCCTCACAGGAGAGGGACAAAAGACCAGGTCACAGGAGTGTCTCCAGATGACAGAGCTTCTGCATAGCTCCTGACTCTTCCTTCTTGGTCCGTGTCCTGGGTCGGAAGAATTGCTGGCCAACAGTAATCCCGGGGTTCAGCTTCTCATTTGCACCGTCCCTGTGTCCATCTCTGTGGTTTGTGTTCTTGGGTGTCTTGCTGCAGGGCTGTCTGCTGCTGGTTGGTTCTCCCTGGCTTGGGGTGTTTTTATAGCACTCTGTGTAAATAGCACAATTACACCACTCTTAGGCAGTATGTGAGAAAAGCATTCTATTTCAATGTTTAAATCATGCGGGTTTTTTTTTTTTAAATGCTGTTTTGACATTTGTTTGTAGCTAGCATCTCAAGTCTCCTAAGATGTGACTGTGACCTCAATGCCTCAATGTGCCTGCCCCCATCCCCTGTTTGTAACCCAAAGGTCAGCTTGTCCTGCAGTTCGAATCTTGTAAAGAGCCCATTCAAAGTCTCTGCGAGTCTAGGCTGCCCCTCCTTGTATGATAGGATTTTTGTTTGTTTGTTTGTTTGTTTGTTTGTTTAAGACAGGGTTACAGTATGCAGCCCTGCCTGGCCTGGAACTCACTTTGTAGACCAGGCTGGTCTTGAACTCACAGAGATCTGCCTGCCTCTGCCTCTGAAGTCCGAGATTAAAGGTGTGTAATACCATACCAGGTAAATTTGGTTATTTCACATCAACAGCTGGCATGAGGAACTTCTAAACACGCACATTTGGCTTTTCTTCCAGACAGGAGTTAGGTGGGCTAGCCCATGATAAAATTATAGAACAGAGCTGGGGGTGGTGGGCCTTTGTCTGGGATTCTAGCTACTCAGGAGGCTGAAGTGCGAGGACCAAAAGTTCAAGGTCATCTGGGCATCTTAGTGAGCTCCTATCTCAGATCAATACAAAAAAAAACAAAAAACAAAAACAAAAACAAAAAAAACTTTAAAGGGCTGGGATGTAACTCAGTCGAGAGAGTATTTGTCTCCTTAATCTGCAGGAAAAATAAAAACCGTAAAAAGCATGGAGCTTGTCTGTGACGTTCCTGCTGTCCTTGACCCACCAGCCACCCGGGCCAGCCAACCGGTTCTCGAGGAACCCGGCTGATCTGCTCAGCCTTAGAGCCGCACCTGTGCGTGGCCTCTGAACCAATTTGGGTCTTCTGCAAAGTTAGCACTTCTGTTAGAGATACCTCTCCGTATCCATGTGTCGTTGCTAAAGGTGACCCAGGACTGCAACCCCTTATTGGAGACAAGGGGAGGGCATTCCTCCTGGGGGGACGGTGGCGATGTATGTCCTCAGGAACCCTGACAGTCATCACAACGTGCGCCTGGCCTGAGAACCGCTTTAACCTTCTTAACTGCACCGCCTCTTTGCTTCTTCAGGTTCCGGTGACCCAAAGTGGCTTCTGTCCCAACAAGTCCCTGTACAGTGAGAGAGACTCGGCTTCAGGCGGAAGCTGGGTAAGTGTTCCCATCTCTTCTGGCCGGGGATCCCATGCTTTCGAAGTGCAGTTTTCTGACAGCATATTGAGCGGTCTTTCTACTTTAGAAGAGGAGGTGGAGGTGGGGCTAAGCCTGTAGCTCCTGCACCCTGGGAACTCTGCAGCAGCTGACGGACAATGGACAGGGTAGTAGAGGCAGGACAGAAGGACCGTGGTGGTCGAGATAGTCTTACCTATCTCCATCGTGGAACCTTGTACTGTTACCCTGGCTCGTTCTTTGGGCCTCTACTGTTCTTTAGAGTAGATTCCCTGGGTGGGCAATCTTCAGCTGAGCTCTAATTAATTAAGTAGCTGATTTCTACCCTTATCACCCCTGCATCTCCCTCCTACCCTGACTCCAGGGCATTTTCAAAGCCAGGGTGCCCCTTCTATTGTACAGAATAATCTCAGAAGCCCCCTGGCATGGACTCGCTTCCATTTCCTGACTAATGGATGGATCCCTGTGGGTACATACATGAGAAACCTGGTGTCTGCTCTGATGTTTAAATTAGAAGAGAACTATTTGCCTTCTATGTCCCTTTGGTGCATTTAAATGAGTACTTGGTGGGGAAAGAGGGTAGGATACAGCCTGATTGACAGTCTGCTTACCTAGACCTGTTCTGAGCCCCAGGTTCCACCCCAGCACTGAATAAACCTGCCAGTGGCCCTCAGGAGGTCAGGAGGTCAGGAGGTCAGACGTCTAAGGTCAACCTCAATTACACAGTGAGCTCCAGGGCAGCCTGGAGCCTGTGAGATCATGTCTCAAAGAGAAAAGAAGGCTAAGCATGGTGGCATAGGCCTTTAGTCCCAGCACTTGGGAGGCAGAGGCAGGAGGATCTCATTGAGTTTATGCCAGTCTGGTCTACATCTCAAGCTGCAGGAAAGTCAAAACTAAAGAGAGAAACCCTGTCTCAAAAAACAAAACAAAATGTAACGAAACAAAATGTAACAAAATTGAAAGGAAAGAGAAACCTGAGACCAGCAAGATGATTCCCGGGTGAGATCACCCCCTGAATGTCACCAAGCATGATGGCTTGAGTTCAGTCCCCAGAAGCCACATGACCAAGGGACAAATTGACCTCTGCAAGTCCTCTGACCTCCACATGTGAGCTTTATAAATAAGCATGTATGTGGGTGACTATGCTGCCCTGCCACTGTCTCCTCAATGCAGAGACCCTGGAGGGAGAAAGGATCTGTGTCCAGGTTGCCTCCTGTGGTGCCAGCAAGGTGTGCTGCCCATTCAGGGGAGACTAGACATTGTGGAGTGAAAGGCTGAGGTATTCCATTGCTCACATTACAAATGAGAAAATCAAGGTTCAGGAAAGTTAAATAAATGTTTCAAAGGTCACCATGAAGCAGCTCAGTGGATGGAATGAGAACTGATGCCCAAAAGTTGTTCTTTGATTGCCACCCACTTCCAAGTTGTCCTCTGACATGCACACATACATGTCCCCGACATAAAGTTAATTAATTGATTAATTATTTAATTATGTGTAAGGGGAGAGGAAGGAAGGAAGGAAGGGAGGAAGGGAGGGAGGGAGGGAGGGAGGGAGGGAGGAAGGAAGGAAGGAAGGAAGGAAGGAAGGAAGGAAGGAAAATGGGTATGCCCGTGCATGTTTGCAATCCCAGCTCTTGGGAGGCAAAGGCAGGAGGATGGAGTTCAAGGCCATCCTCAGCTGCATAATGAATATGAAGCCACCTGACATTTGAAACTATGTCTCCAAAATATTTTTTTTTCTGTTTTTAAGAAAAAAGGGGGAAAAAAACAGGCTTAGAGTTAGTTGGGGGAAGTTCATTTGGGCTTTGACTCTTGGCAAGACAAGGCCTGATAGGAAGGTTTTTCATAGAGGAATGGTGTGGGCTGCCCTCCTGTATAAATCACTCCTGACAATCGCTGTGTCGATCATGGACTCTGGTGAACAAGGGTCAAGTGACACCAGGTAGGACACCAGGCAGTCACACAATCAAGAGCAGTAGAGTGACTCAGAGGAGATTAGGAACAATGTGTGTCAGGAAGGTAGAGGAGTCCTGAAGCCGTGTGCTTTGGGTGGGGTCAGCAGACTCGGCTGGTGGCTGGGATAGCCTGTGGTACATGAGTATCTGGAGCCCTGGCAGGAGGGAGTTGCTGGCTTTGGAGCTGGGGTGACCCCAGAGGAGCACTGTGTATAAGCGGGTATAGATGGGACTTGAGCTTTGTGTGCGATGCTCCTCTACACATCCTGGGACTTTGTGCTGATAATGCTGGGGTCAGAGGACAGGGCATGACTTCAGGTATCTGTGGTTAAATACTACTGAGAGTCCTGAGTAGATAGGAATGTTAGGGAAGAGGATGCTGGTGTAAGGGCCAAGACCTGGTATCTTCCAAATGGAAGAGAGAAGAGAAAAGAGGAGAGGAGGGGGGAGAGGAGGGGAGGGGAGGAGAGGAGAGGGGAGGGAGAGGAGGGGAGGAGAGAGGACAGGGGAGGGGAGAGGAGAGGGGGGGAGAGGAGGGGAGGGGAGAGGCCCCCAGAAGAGACCAGTGAATGACAGGAGGTACTGCAGAGGGCCCTGAGAGTGATAGCTGCAAAGATCAGAAGGAACCAGAACTCCAAAGACCAGGAAACAATGTGCTGTCAGCCCTCCACACCAGGGACCCAGAACCAGTGGCTGGATGGATTGATAGGGAGAGCCCTCAAGATATAAACAGGATTTGTTGACCTTTTTCTTTTTCCATTCTGTGTGTGTGTGTGTGTGTGTGTGTGTGTGTGTGTGTCTGTCTGTCTGTCTGTATATATGTGTGTATGTATGTATACACATTTACATATGTGCAGGAACAAGTGTATGGGGTGTCCATGAGCATAGGTGTGTGTGCATGTGAGAATCCGAGGCTGACGTTGGGATTCCTCCTCAAAGGCTCTTCCACCTTAGTCAATGAGGCAGGGGCTCTCAGTCAAACCCAGAGCTCATCAGTATGGCCAGTCTAGCCAGCCAGATTACTCTGGAGATCTCTGTCTCTGCCTTCCAAGGCTGGAATGGAAGTTCAGGTGGGCCCGCATGCCCACCCAGCCTTTAGGTGGGTTCTGGGCATCTGAACTCTGGACCCCATATTTGGGTAGTAAGTGCTTAATCACCAAGCTGTCTCTCAGCCTATGGCCTGTGGAGTTGTTGTTGTTGTTGTTGTTTTGTGTGTGTGTGTGTGTGTGTGTGTGTGTGTGTGTGTGTGCGCGAGCGCGCGCGCACGTGCGAGAGCGCGTGTGTGTATGTATGTATTTGAGACGGGGTCTTCCTATATAACCCAGGGTAACCTGAAACTGGCAATCCTTCCGCCTCAGAGTCACATGTTCTGAGGTCACAGGAACATTCCACCACACCAGGATTTGGAAGCAGCTGTAACGCTACCTCTCTAAACCCGCTAGACATGAAATTAAGAACCACTCAGACTGGGCGTGGGGGGAGGGCAGAGCCAGGACAGCAAGGTGAGAGGCTGCTGGTCAGTGAGCTCTTCGATCTGTAAGCCTCATTGGTTGGGGAGGGTGGGAATTGCACTGGTTTTCACCATGAACTTCTTGCAGAAATGACTTCTAGTCCCTAGTCTATGGATCCTGTGCTAACCCATCTGTGATTGACAGGCCTTGAGGGCTAGCTGCTGGACACAAAGACCCATCAGTTCCTTAAAAATAATCTGCTAGGGGAATTAAGGATGGTTCCGTGGATAAAAATACTTGGCACATAAATGTAAGGACCTGAGTTCAAACCCCAGAACCCATGGGAAAGCAAGGCATGTAGCCAGGTGTCTATAATCCCTGAGCTCCTGTGGGGAGATGGAAAACAAATACAATACAATGCCAAAAGCTGGGGACTATGTAGCCTTGTGTACACAGAGACCTTATCTCAAACAAGATGGCAGGCTATGGTTGATACTTAAGGTTGTCCTCTGACCTACCTGAGATGACCCATTTTCACACACAAGAATGTACCCACATGTACACACACACCATATACACACACACCACACACACACACACACACACACACACACACATATACCCCTTCCACACACACACACCACACACATACACACCCATAGACATATATGAAGTTTTGTAAAAATAATAATCTGCTCGGGCTGAGAACATAGCTCAGTTGGTAGACTGCTTGCCTAGCGGGCAGTCTTGGTTCAACCCTAAGCACTGCAGAAGCAGGGTATGGTGGGATGCAGAGGTGCTCAGTGGTTAGAGCACTGGTTGTGCTTATAGAGAACCTGAGGTTGGTTCCCAGCACCAATGGCTCACATTGGCTCATACAGTGGCTCACAACAATCTGTAACTCCAGTCCCAGGGAGTCTGATGCCCTCTTCTGACATCTATGAGCATTTTACAAATAAGTTACGCATATATAGCATACAGGTCAAGTACTCACATACAAAATAAAGTAAAATAAAATAAAATAAAAGGATGCGGTGACCCATACCTACAGTCTGAAAACTCAGCCGGTAAAGGCTGGAGGGTCAGAACTTCAAAGTCATCCATCCAATATGTAGAGAGTTCATGGACAGCCTGAGCTAAATGTGACCCTATTTCAAAAACAACAACAAAAACAACTTTTTTTTTTTTTTTTAAGGAAAAGAAAAGCATCTTAAATTTCTTCCTTTATGTTAGATTTCACTGTCTGGGTTGTCATCGAAGAGCACTGGGTTTTTTGTTTTTGTTTTTGTTTTGTTTTCCTTCTGACTGTCTCTTTGATAAAGTCTTTATCCAAATAAACTGCCCCAGATTACTGAAGAAAATAGCTCTTTCTTTCCTTCCTTCTTCCTTCCTTCCTTCCTTTCTTCCTTCCTTTCTTTCTTCCTTCCTTTCTTTCTTCCTTCTTTCCTTTCTTTCTTCCTTCCTTCCTTTCTTTCTTCCTTCCTTCCTTCCTTCCTTACTTCCTTCCTTCCTTCCTTCCTTTCTTTCCTTCCTTCCTTTTTTTTGTTTTGTTTTCTGTTTTTAGAGACAAGACAAAAAAGTCTTTCTATGGAGCACAGATACTGATCCTCCTGCCTGGGCCTCCCACCACGCTTACAAATAGCACAGGAACTCCTAGGAGCATGTGGAGAGGTCAACTTATGACTGGTCCTCTCTTCCTAGCATGTGGGATCTAGGGAACAAACTCAGATCCTCATGCTTTGTAGCAAGCATCTCCACCCACTGAGCCATCCGGTCAGCCCAAATGTAGGGATTCGTAGAGCTGCAGAGGGAACAAATTCAATGCAGACTATCAGACACGGAATAGTCTTGACAACAGGCTTATTTATGAAGTAACTTTCCATCTACCTACTGATGGATAATCAATTCAGTCTTAGAGCAAGGTGCTCCTTGGTGCTTGATCAGAGAAACACTGACCAGACTCAGGAGCCACACAGCAGCTGTCAGGTGTTTAGCAGTCAGTACCACTAGCACAGAGAAAACCGCTTCTGTCTTCTGGCTAGTTGTGGTTTTTAATCTGGTGGTGACCTGTTTGCCCAATGAGATGGCTTTGTTACTCACAGTCAAGGCCTAGAGAATTATGCTTGATGCTGGTGTTTCCTAGAACCCTATATGGCGGCTGTGGGCTGGGGATGTGGGCTGCTTGTGCTGGGGCCTTAGCTGACATGGTTCCTGCTTCTCCGATATTCCCACTTTCCAGAGACCTCCTGCATAGCCTGGAGGCCAGTGGGGCTCCAAGTGTGGGATGTCTGTTGCAACATTCTAAACCAAAAACTAGGGAGAGATAGGACCAAACTTGTAGAACAGAAAGGCTTTCCAAAATCAGTCCTTAGCCAAACACCACAGCACATCCCTGCCCTAGCAGCTTGCAGGGAGCTGAGGCAGGAGGAGGGTTAAGGCTAGCTTGTGCTACCTAGCTTCAAAAACAAAACAAAAAGAAACAAACAAAGCAGAGAGTTGGGGGTGTGCCTATTAGCAGTGACAAAGCCCTGGGTTTGTTTCCCACCATGGGGGGGGGGGGGGGGGAGAATACACACACACACACACACACACACACACACACACACAAAGAAAGAAGAAAAGGGGGCCTCTGAGGATGGAAAAGTGGGCAAAAATTGGGCTATTTTTAGTTTTCTGGTTGGTGAAGCCCATTGCTATACAGTGTATCCATCTCGTGTTAGCTGCCCACATCAAGCATTTGGTGATTCTCAGAGAAAAGCAGGGTACAGGAAAGCCAGTGGGGATGGAGCACCCAGATTCCAATGCTCCCATGGGTCTGTCCCTATGGACAGAGAATGAGTGTCCTTCAAGCTTGTGACATAGCCAGTGTTCCCCAGTTGGTGCATGGGAAAGTCTGCTGTGGGCTATTACTTAACTGCAGGCCTTAGGACACCCCGCCCCCCAGGGCAGAGCATGTATGTATGCTCATTCATTTTTCTTCCCACTGTGACAAGGGCCAAGTTTCACTTTTCTGGTCGTCACCTATAAATTAGAGAGGACCAGGGGTTATCTCAAAAGGATTCTTTGAAAATCTTCAGAGGAGATTTAATATGATACCTAGGATTACAAGAGACTGCATAGGGGAAAAGGGTGTGAGTGTGTGAGTGTGTGTGTGTGTGTGTGTGTGTGTGTTTGAACTCGTCAGTGCCCAAGGGGTCACACAGTGAGTCAGAAGGGGACCCCACTTTGACTGTCCACAAAACCTTGCCCTAGCTGTTTGTGACAGCACACCCCTTTAAACTCAGCCCTCAGGAAGCAGAGGCAGGCAGCTCTCTGTACAGTTGTTGTCAACCAGGCCAGCCAGGGCTCCATAGTGAAACCCTGTGTTAAGGAACAAACACCTTTCTGAGCGCAGCCTCCAGAGCCCACCAACCTCCTTTTACAGAGGCTCTGAAGCCCTTCCAAGATTGGGCTCTTCCAGTGAAAGCCAGGGTGTGGAATTCCTACCTCCCTTGCAATGGCTGGGTCTGCCGGGCAGAGCCGCTTGCTCACCTGTGCCTGCCGATTGCCATGCGATTCTGGGCTCCCTCTAGGTCTCTTGAGATCTCCCAGATACTAAAAGTCTGGGAAAAGAATACATAGGCTCATCCTCAGAGCATCTCCTTCTGCAAAATGGGGAGAGCTTGTGAGCCCAAGGGTCCTTGCATGCTGGGTCAGTGTTTGCCTCTCTCTTCTTCACAAGAGCCCTTTCCCCTTCCATGGAGGAGAAATGAGGTCTTTCCCTCTCGCTTCAGAGAACGTTGCTCTGGTGACCAGGGACGGCTTCAGTCTCAGGATGGTGCTTTGCACTCATGGGGCACTGCTGAAGTGTGAATTCCAAGTGCGTGGAGGGCTGGAGATGGCATGTATGGGTGTGAGTCTGCAGCTGATGAAGGGATTTCAGGAGTCTCAGTGAGCCTGTGGCTTAGTACCTGGGGCACGATGGAGCTGAGGGGAGCTTGTCTCTGGAGCATCCTGGCTGATCCTGAGAGCCATACTGGCTGGGGGACAGGATGATAGATGGGGTTGGTTCCCTTTCCTACAGGGCAAGGTAGTCTTCAGGGCTGTGCACACTGAGCCTCTTCTACTAACCCACAAGGGGGTCCTGTGCCGTGGCACTGGATAGAGAAGAAGGCGTGAGAAATGGGAGGCGCGTGCCTGGCTCGCTGCCCAGACTCCTCCCGGCAGCTTGGTACTTCAGTCTAAGTTAGCACAAAAGCCCGGCCCCACTCGAAGTCTCTTGCCCTGCGCTCCCAACTCAAGAGCGCCATGCGCCCAACACCTCCCCCTCACTCCTGGGACCAGCTCACAGAGTTTTAAGACCTATGGATCTGGGTCGCCACAAAATCCCGCAGCGCCATAACTTGAGGACACGGTGAGTTGGGGACAGGACACAGGGCCACGGGAGGGTGCTTTTTCCTGGCGTGAAAACCTGTGGCTACGAGGAACACGCGAAACACTCTGAGCTGACCATGGCTCAGAGATGACGCGTCCATATTTAAGTGACATGGACGTGGAACTTTTCTGACCTCTTCCCAGGGCTCTATCCCGCTGGCTGAGTATTGTGTTGAGTGCCCCCCGTGGTTTCTGTTTGCTTGTTATAGGCCCACTCGGGTTTCGGTCTCATCGCGGAGAGGCGAGGGGGTACCCGGAAGGATCACGATGGCCCGGGGTGCATGCGACATCAGCCTTAGGGTGGTGCGCTCTGGAACTGGGTGGGCAGCGAGCGAGACCAGAGGCGCTGCGCAAACTCTGAGCTGTGCCTGGGGGAACCGACCCGAGCAGAGCAGAGGCAGAGATACAGGACCCGCGCGCTAGGACCCCAGCCTGGCTGCTTGGTCCCCTTGTGGTGTCCGGTCACCTCCCCCCCCCC
>JADRCD010230252.1:31526-46557 GCA_019843815.1 Montemys delectorum
CCCCCCCCCCCCCCCCCCCCCCCCCCCCCGGCGCTTAGACCAGCGTGATCCCGGCGCCCGCAGTGCTAGCTGGCACCGCCCTCGCGCGCCAGGCCTTTCGCCCACCTTGACCCACTTTTTCTTTCCAGGTGAAAAGAGATGTGGCCATGCCAACCATTTAAAGAGATCCCAACTCTGGTGAAGTCTGACTGGAAAAACGCGGCTTCCATCCCGGGAGCCTGGAGGAGGATCGAGCAGGGGCTATGCCTGGGCTTGCCTGGGCTTGTTCAGAGCAGGGCTTCTCCCCTCGGTAACTGCAGATTGGGGGCTTTGGGACACGTTGCCCGAATCTGGAAGCCAAGGCCGGGGGCTACCGGGGCCCGGGGCTGCGCACCTGCTCGCCGTGGAGCTCAGGTAAACACTGAGCCGGTGTGCTCGTCTGTGGGAAAGTGTGCGAAGGAGTCAGGAAGTAGGCCGAATACTTGAGTGATAATTACAGAAAACTGCTGGGTTGTGCAGCCCTGGGAAGGCGAAGAATTTCCAAGAAGTAACAAAATGTCCTTTGATATCATCCTCTCCGGAGAGAAAGGATTCCTTTGGGGGAGTTTTGCTTGGGCCGATTTTTTTTTCCTTCTTTGATCTTTGTTGGGTATGAAGAAGGCCCTGACGCCCTTGGACTATGCTCACCAATCTGGGAGTTGAACTAAAGCTGACGACTCCCTGGTTCTCTTTCCCACCCATAAATGGGGGCACTGACCCTGCCACCCAGAGTTGTACTGAGATTTTCATTTTTATTTTTATTTTTATTTTTATTATTATTGTTTTTGTTTTTTGTTTTTTGTTTTTTGTTTTCGAGACAGGGTTTCTCTGTGTAGCCCTGGCTGTCCTGGAACTCAATCTATATACCAGGCTGGCCTCGAACTCAGAAATCCGCCTGCCTCTGCCTCCCAAGTGCTGGGATTAAAGTCATGCACCACCACTGCCCGGCTGGATTGAGATATTTATTTGGCAGGAAAAAAAGTGCTTGGATCACTAAAGCTGTACTCTGAAAGAGTGTGTGTGTGCGTGTGTGTGTGTGTGTGTGTGTGTGTGTGTGTATGTGTGACAAAGTGTGTAGCCCAAGCTAGTCTTGAGCTCAAGGCATTTCCCCCCTCAGCCTCCTGTCCTTCTGTCTGTGGATTCATATTCTAATGTCGGAGCTGAGGGGTTTCCACCTCCATCCCAGGTCCCCCTCGGTGGAGAGCGCCCCTGCTAGCAGGAGCTCTGCCCAGCCTGAAAGGGCTTTCTGCTTAGGCCAAGTCCCAGGTGCCCCTTTTTCCGGGCTAGTGTGAAAGGTTTCCCTTTTGGGTTCTTCGTGTTGATAATAGGAGAATTTAATAAACTCGGAAGGCAGGTCAAGGACAAGTTTATTAGGATGTGAGAGAAAACAACATGGCAGGCAAGCTGTATATGTTGTCTCCTGGAAGAGGACATGGGAGAGAAGCAGAGAAAGCTAGGCCTTTTGCAATGGAGGTGGGCAAAGAGCTGCATGGTAGGAGTGGAAAACTTCAAAGAAAGAGCTTAAGAAAGCCCAGGGTGCCAGAGGATGCAGGCGTGGGGCCTTAGCCAGGATCCAAGAGAAAAGGTAACTGCAAAGGAGGAGGCGTGAGTTAGGACTCAGATCACAGAGCAGGCACAGCCTGCAGTGCCACACGCGCGTGCTCAGAGGCCTTGTGAGATCGAGGCTAGCTGCTTGCGGCTGCTTGGAGGGAGGAGGCCTTCCAGGAAGGGCAAGGGCATCATTTCATCCAGGGGATAATTATTTCTCCCGTCTTCTTGGCCTGTTTTCAGGAGAATCCAGTTTCCTGGATGTGGGAGGGGTATGGGTAGACTTCAGGCTGGGTGATTGACAGGCCTCACTGGATGAACGCTTAAAAGGGGGAGACAATAGTATGTGATGTTTGGGGGTAGCTTAGGATGTCAGATCTCCACCCCTGGCCAGAGGTGGAATTTATATTCTGTTCTTTCAACTGAGAGGAGTTAGTCTTCCCCTAGTAAGCTTCAACAAAGCCAGGATTCCTCCATTTTTTGCTGTGGTATTTTAAATTTTAAGGAGGCAATTTGAATGTTTCCATTTGTTAGCATTACCCAGGGAAATAGGAAGGAGGGGTTCATCCTGAGTGGCCTCTAGGCCCCCTGATATCTAGCTGTATAGCATGAGGTGAGCATCTATCGACACCCACAGGACACGTGCAGTCGTCCCCTCCCCCACCCTCCCCAGCTCCATGTCTGGCAGGGCTCTACAGAGACCTGGGACCTGTGGTCTCTTGACAATCTATGCTTGGGCTCGTGCATCTAGACATGACTGGGCCTCTTGTATAAAATGTCACATCCAGGGACAAAGTGGCACAGTGTTATGTGCGACCAGTCTTGCCTCTGTCTGCAGTTCTGAGAACTCAGGGACAAATGGTCGTTCTTTGAGCTACAGTACTATGCAGTAATGGCCAGCGTGGCTATGCTAGGGAAGGAGGGAAGCGTGTGCATTTGAATATTAACCTTGAAGGTTCATCTGGGTTGTCCGGGACAGGCAACCTATTGACATCAGTTGCCGAGTATGTTAGTAATCGGCCATTCCCCTGAGCAACCTCAGATTTCAGACCAATGAGCTCTCCCTTGCTCTGCCAATCTGACTTTCTTCTAAGTCTCAAGGATCCTTGACTAACAGGCTTGGCAGCCACGAGGACATTGTTGCTTCTCACCCCGAATCCTTGGTACACATCACCAGTTAATAATGCTAAACCGAGAGAAGCCCCGGCATCCAGAATGAGCCTCCCAGTGGTAACATGGTACCCTCTGTTGTTATTCTGTACTACTCTTGTGACTGGCAATTGGCCTAGACGGCATAGCAGGATGCCAGGGTGAAAAGAGGCTGCGGTGGTTATAGGACACATGACCTCTGACCTCAAGAGATCAGGGAGATGGAGGAGAAAATAGGCAGGCAGGGCCCACTTACTTCTTCACCGGTTGCCATGTGCAGAGAGTCACTGCGGATAAGTCTAACAGAGGAAGGTAGGCGCTCTGTAGACAGAAGGGCCAGCAAGTGCAAATGCCAGCGTTTGATGTATTTGAGAATTATCAAGGAAGCTGTGAGGCTGGGGGCGGGGTGGGGGAGATTGCAGGACACTCTGTAACAGTATCAGAAGGAAAGATGAAAGAGATTAGACTGCAACCTTGTAGCCTGCGGTGGCCAGAAGGGGTCTTCCCAGAGAGCACAGCTCAGCCCTGCAAGCTCAAGGGTTCCGCAGACCTGCACACCCGCTGCTTAGCGGGAGGTGTCACCATGCCAGCACCCTATGGCACAGCTCATTTTTCTCCTCCCACAGGGAATCTCAGAGCTGCTTTGGAGCTTCAGCATTCAGGTCTAGGCATGACTTTAGGCTCAAGGACCTGTCCTGTCTTAGCCAGCTCTGTCATTAGCTTTGTGAATCTGGAAGTAGAAATTGACCTTTTGGGCTTTCGTTCCTCGGTCATGAAATTGGGATTATGAACTGGGTAGAGTAGGACACGCCCATAATCCCGGCACCTGGAAGGCTGAGACTAGAGCATTAGAGTGAGAAACCAGACCGGGCTACAGAGCAAGATCCTGAATCAGAGGGAGAGAAGAGGGAAGATACATTGGGTTTATGTTAGATGTACTGTGTCCTGATCGGTGGTATAAAATAACTAGGCATCAAAGGCTGGGCAGTGGTGTGCACGCCTTTAATCCCAGCACTCGGAAGGCAGAGGCAGGTGTATCTCTCTGAGGTCAAGGCCAGCCTGGTCTACAGGGCATGTTCCAGGACAAGCCAGAAATACGAACTGAGAAACCCTCTCTTGAAAAAAATAAAACAAAACAAAACTAGGCATCAAGCAGGATGGCATGCAGGTGTGGGCAGAGCATCAGCGTCAAGCTCTTGTCTGTGTCCCTGTTCCACACATCCCCTGAGATGGTGGATTCTGTCCTCACTGATAGATTCCAGGGGCTGGAGTGGTTTTTGTTTGTTTGATTTTTTTTATTTTGCATTGCAAATGTTTCTCTCTTCCCCTTCTTAAAAGTTACTGCTTTGATTTTTTTTTTTTTTAGACATAGTATTGCAGATATTTAAACTAAGTAAAATGCCTCGAGGTGATATAAAAAATATACAAAGGAGGATATCTGCAGATCCTGTGTGTGTGTGTGTGTGTGTGTGTGTGTGTGTAGTATATGTGTATTTGTGTATTCATGTTTGTGTGGGGGGTGTGGTGTGGTGTTAGCAGCCCAGTGTTAGTTGACTGACCCATGTTCATCCCTAGTGTTGGTTTTGTTCTTTTTAAAGTTATTTGGCTTTGGTTTTATTTCTTGTGGGTGTGTGTGTCATGTATTTGCACATGTGTGCACACATGCCTGGGTGAGCTCATAGTGGCCAGAGAGGGCCCTTAAGTGTCCTCTCCTACCCATCTCCCTTGAGCCTGGAGCTGCCATCAGCCAGAAAACCGCAGGGAGCTTCCTGTCTCATCCCCAACAAGGCTGGGGTTGTTTTGCTGACATGGTTTCCCCTGTGTAGACCAGGCTGGCCTCGAACTCATGGGGATCTGTCTGCCTTTGCTTCCCAAATGCTGGGATTAAGGGCATGTGTCACCACGGGCTTGATCCTTAATCCTAGTGTTAGGCTTCCTCAGATGGCCACCTCATTTTGTGACATTATTAATTAAGGTGGACTAGGAATGGCAGTAGGTTCGACAGCCATGCCCACTCCATTGTGTGAAGGCAGCTGCACTCACTGCCGTCCTATCAATGAAACCAGTGAGGGAAGCTTAAGGTCCTGGATCCTGAGGCCCCGCTGGTCCCCACAGTCACGGTGTGGGCTGCAGAAGCTTCTACCCCAACCTCAAGTGAACTAATCAACCCCGTAGCCCATCCCAGGAGTCAGGGCCCCACACGTGCTGGGCAAGCACCCCATCACTGAGCAATCATTTATTTTTATTTTCTATATGCATGCGTTATATGCTTGCATGTGGGGTTTGTGGGGTGCCTATGTATGTGGAAGCCATTGTCAATGGCTCTTCCACCTTACTCAATGAGCAGGGTTTCTCAAGCAACCTCAGAGCTCACTGAGAACATATGGTTAGTCTCCAGAGCCAGCTTTCTCTGAGTTGAGTTTCCCTGTCTCTGCTTTCTGCCATGTCCATCTGACATTTATATGGGTTCTGAGAATTCAAACCCCAGTCCCCAAGCTTGCTCTGCACGTGATCAAATCATAAAGCCATCTTAGCCCTTTAATTTCTAATTGAGTTAGGTTCTCCCTAAGTCGTCCCTCCTCTGGCCTCTCAGTCCCAAGTACTCAGATCCATACTATCCTTGTGGCCAGAGAATCAGTTCTGGAGACCTCGCTGGAAGGCAGCAGCTCGGGATGTGCTGAGAGTCCAGTTGGCTCCCTCCTGGTACTCTCTGTGCTCTGGACAGTAGGCCCTGCAGAGCTAGAACACAGACGCAGTAGCTGTTCAGGGATCAGGTTCCTCTGTACTTGGTTCTGTCTGTTTTGACTTCAGGTGTGAACCCAGCTAGCCTGGGAGACCAGTAGCTGTACAGGACCCTACCCCCCACCCCCACCTAGGCATCTGCTAAGGACTTTGCTATGCCCTCAAAAAACCATTTAGGGCCTTGGGATGTAATCCCATAGGTAGTGTACTTGCCTGGCATGCACAAAGCCTTGGACTCAACTGACCCCTACCATTGCATAAATTGGCACATTCCTATAATCTCACAACTCAGAAGGTGGAGGCAGAAAGGCCAGAAGTTCAAGGTCATTCTTTTTTCATTCCTTTTGATGATGATGATGATGATGATGATGATGATGATGATATGATCTTGCTCTGTAGCCCTGGATTCGCTTAGAACTCTCAATGTAGACAAGGCTAACACCCACCTTTTCTCACATCAGTGACATAAGCCACTATGTCATCCAAGGTCATGCTGGAGTGTGTAACTAACTCCAGCTAGAGCCTAAAACTAAGTCCACATGAGTGGTAAGCTCAGTGACAAAGCGCTTGCCTGGCATGTGGAAGGTCCCGGGTTTAGCCCCTAGGACTTTAGAAAACCCCCAGAAGAGCAACAGTTTCATTCTTTTGAAGCTACTCACGAGCCACATCCTCCCACACTGAATTGGTGGACCTCCCCTGTCTCCATCATTCTCTCTCCTCTCTCTCTCTCTCTCTCTCTCTCTCTCTCTCTCTCTCTCTCTCTCTCTCTCTCTGACAGAATTGACTGCTAATTATTTTCAATCATGTAACTTGTTTTCTCATAAGCCTAATTATTGTACTGGGGCAAACCCTTCTACTTCTCCTCAAGTATGCGTCAAATTAACTTAAGTCTGTGGAACCATCTAAAAGCATATTGTCCGGGTGTGGGTTAGCCTCCAGTGGGCTCCTCAGTTCCTGAGTCCTGGTCCAGGGTTCAGCATCTCAAGACAGCTTGACCCATCTTGTGATGGTCAGATGAGGAGGGAAGTTTACTCGTTCCCAAACACCTGGCCCACCCATATCCAAGGCTTTGTGTGTGTGTGTGTGTGTGTGTGTGTGTGTGTGTGGGTGTGGGTGTGTGTATGTGCACACGCAAGCCCTCACAAGCTTTAGGGTGTGACCAGGTTGACAGAGTGAAATAGTTCACGAAGAACAAGCATTTGTTGAGCTCCTTAACACAGGCACTGACAAGCATGGCAGCCGTTACCTTATCTAATGGTGTATGGATGTTCTCAAGTCCCCAGTGTATCCCTGTTTTGAGTCGTATCATCAGGAATAAATGTGGTCACAGTAGGGCTGGCTTGGCTTCTCCGTCGTGTGATCAGTGTGGCTTGGCAAAGGAACCAAAATGGCTGCGAAGGTACCTAGATGCTCAGGTCACAAGGCTAGTGGGATCCATCTTCACCGTCACTGCTGTTCTTGTAGTGGAGTGTGGAAGTTTCCCAGTGCTGTGTATCGGATCAGCACAAATGTAGTGGCTTTAAGAACATATTCTTGTCAACTCTCTCCTGGGTCAGGTGTCCTAGCATAGCTTCCCCGGGGTCCTGTTCAGGGCTGTCTGTCATCGAGGTCTTATCTTGTGTCACCTGGGGACAGGTGAAGGTCACTCAGTTGCTTTGCAGATTCCTATGTTCAGCTGTATGGAAGCTACTGGCTTCCCTCCCATTGCTGATCAGGGCCTTCCCTCTGCTCCTGGAGGCCTCTGATCCCAGGTGGCCCCTCCCTGGCCCTCACAACTCAGCGGCTCTTTTCTGTGAAGTGAGCAGGAAACGTCTTTAGCACCCATCTTCAAATACTGGAGGGAACTGTTTTGGGATAAGAGCTTGCTAAGCTCAGAGTCAGCCTGCTTTACTTGCTAAGCTCAGAGTTAGCCTGCTTCAGACTCCTGAGTGTTGACATCACAGGCATCTGCCACCATGGCCAGCAAGAGGCTTGCCTAGCATACACAGGCCCTCGGTTTGATCTCCCAACATCACATAACCCAGGTGTGGTACTACACACTTGTAATCCAGGATGAGGGGAGGGAAATGGGAAGATCCGAATTCAAGGTCATCCTTAGCTATATATTGAGTTTGAGGCCAGCCTGGGCTCTGTGAGATCCTGTCTCCAAAAAGCCAAACGAAAACAAGGCAAAAAATTCTACCAGGCTAAACACGAAATCACCTGTTCTTCCTGAGCCAGACTGAACATGAGTCAATGGACTATGGTGTGGTCAACAGCCTAAAGGCTCAGCCTTGGGCCACATGCCCACGTGGGTTCTGAAGTATGTCCATTGCTTCTGCTGATCCTGTGTGAGTGTGACTTCAGCAGACCTCGCCTTCCCTTCGTGTGACTGCGTGAGTCACTGAGGGTCAAAACTTCTGTCCCTAGTTTGGTTGACACTGAGTATGAAGTACAGTCTGGTGTGGTGGAGTTCATCTCTAGTGTCAGAGTAAGAAGTGTGGTCGGCTGGCAACGAGACCTGCTTCCACTCCTCGGGCGTGTCAACGTGATTGTGGTATTTACTTATGCTGCATTTCAGCTTACTGCAGAATTGGGGATGGTGGAGTGTGTGTTTGTCTAAGAAGGGGACCAGAAAGCAGCATCATAGCAGCCGCTCAGAGACTCGCTCTGCCTTACACGTCCCTCTCTTTTTCCTTTCAGGAGTGTGTCCAGACAAATAACCACTGATGGATGAAAGCAAGAGAAATATATTCTCTCGCAGTTCTGGAAGCCAAACGTCGGAAACGCGGCAGAGACCATCCATGTGTTTCCTCTGTGAAAGGATCCTGCCTTGGCTTCTGAAGACTGCCTGGGTTCGTAGATGCATCCCTGCCAGCCTGTGCTGTATGCCTGCCTTTCATCTGTCTCAATCTATCTTCCTCCAGCATGCTTGTTACTGCATAGGCTCCCATTGGTCCAAGATGGCCATCTCAAGAGCCTTAAAGATTCGCCTGCGCGGATCATAGGGTCTTTTGGGATCATTCTTTTTGTTGTTGTTGCTGGTGGGTTTATTTATCTTTTATTTTATGTATGTGGATGTTTTACCTGTAGGTATGGCTGTGTACCATGTGTGTGAAGTTCCTGTGGGAGCCAGAAGAGGATGTCATCTCCTGGGACTAAAATCACAGATGGTTGTGAGCTGCCATGTGGATGCTAGGAATCACACCCGGGCCCTCTGCTCTTGCACTCCTGAGCTTAATTGTGCTCCGTCTCTCTAGCCTCCTATACTATATCATCTGGATATGACATTTTTATGCCCATATCGTTGCACTCCTTGATTTATCATTGGTGTTAGGAGGAACAAAAGCCCTTCCTAATGACAGAGCACACAGAGAGCTGCCTCATGGATCAGCCTCCTGGCTCTGACCCTGCCTCCGAGTGCCTGGACAGGTGGACAACTGTGAGAACATCTATGTATTTACCCATACTCCTTATGGATAACAGAGGAGGGAGAGCCGACCTCCCTTGGCAGCAGCAGCAGCCCTGGAAAACGAGAGATCTGAAACTGGGGTAAGAGGCTAGATGTTGGGTTTGGAGCGTAGCAGCAAGGCTGACCCTTGTCAACAAGGGTAGCTCAGGAGCGCCATCTTCCTGTGTGGTGAGAACCAACTGGGTGTGCGGAGGCGCCAAGCTCACAAGGGTCTGGTGGGCAGTGCTGGGTAGCAGCGGGCCACTCTCCTTGTCGCCAGCCTTGGAGGTGACCAGAGGATCTAGACAGATCTCACAAGCCTTTTCTGTATGCTGGTAGCCTGACATTGAAGCCATTGGGAAGTGACTAATTTCATTTCTGAGTCCTAATTCATGCCTGCCTGGGGGACTACAGCCTCTGATTTGCCTGCACCTCAAAAGGGAACTTCGAGGTCTGCTGCCAGGGCTTGGTGGAGAACTGGGCTTTCCCCACTCAGATCTCCTCCTGCTGGAAGGGTGGGGCAATAGTGGCAGCCACTTGGCCGTGAGGATGTGAAATGCTGAGTCGCCAGCCCCCACTCTCCTGGGTGTCCATCTGTGGAGTATAGACTTATATTCCTGTAGTTAGGCCTGAGCTTAGCTAGAGATGAGAGGCTCTGCTCTAGGCACTGCCTCTCATCCCTTCTGTCCATGGGCCCTCTCAAAGTCCAATTTGCTGGTCATTTTCTGGGACCGGATGACCAGGATCAACCGCACATGTTTTCTCAGCCAAAACACCTGTGAGGATTTTCCTAAGCAAGTGGAGTCCGCCCTATTCCCAGGATGGTGGGACCAGCTACCCAATAGCCTGCTCTTGTCATTTTATTTTTAATGTGCGTGGGTGTGGATGTTTTGCCTACATGTATGTCTGTCCACCCATTTGCATACAGAGTCCATGGAGTCCAGAGAAGGCATCAGATCTGCTGGATCCTGAGTTACAGACAGTTGTGAGTCACCAGCTGAATGCTGGAAGTCAAACCCAGGTCTCTGGGAGAGCATCCAGTGCTCCTAACCACTGAACCATCTCTTCAGCTGCTCATTGGTTGTCTCTGCCACCCCCTGATGTCTTGTTATAGAATTATAACATAATTATAATACAGTTACAGAATAAATAACATTACTAGTTTAAAAAAAATCAGCAGAGGCTAGGGGTGTGGCTTGGCTGGCTGAGTGTTCGCCTGGCATGCACAGGCCCCAAGTTTGATTCCCAGCACTTCCAAAGTATGATGGTGCAAACTTGTAATCCCAGAGGGTGGAGGCAGAAGGATGAGAAGTTCAAGGTCATTCTCAGCTATATAGTAAATTAGAGTTCAAGGCAGCCTGGACTACATGAGACAGCAAAACAAAAGCCAAATAATTGAGTTATAAGTGGAGGTCTTGAGCTGTCCTGACTGTCTGTCCTTCCTGTCCTTAGCTCTAGATTCTGTGTGGCTTTGTTGAACCTTTGACAGCCCAGGCGGACCTCCAGGGAGTATGATATGTTTCTTGGGTCCCTAAGCCTCAGTCTTAGTGGGACTTTTGTATCCTAGCTGAGAGCTAGGTCCCCATGGCAGGGGCGGGCCACAGACACTTAGAAGCTCTGTCTACTCCAGGTCCCAAGACAGACAGCGTTGTCCATGCCCAGTCCTGGGCTTTGCGATTTCTCTAGGCTGGTGTGACCCTCAGCACCGGTGTCTCCTGCTATCCCTGCCATAGATTGTCCCTGCAGGCCCTGGAGTGTGCGCAGCTCTCTGTTTTTCCACACACCGTCTCTGTGAAAGCACACATAGCCTCCTGCCCATGACAGGGCAGCCTGTGCAGCTCAGAAGTGCAGAAAGCTTGATGGAATGAGGTGAAATGAGCAAGCCTTTTCCTCAAGACAAAGAAATTGAGTTCTCCTTGTCACCTGGGAAGCACCTGCCAGCTGAGGTCACTAGTGTGATGTTGGTAGGAACCAGTTGTGGTCACTAGTGAGAACCATGGGATGCTTGGAGCTGGGCAGCAGGAGGAAAGTTGGCCTGACAGATCACTTCTGGCTGGGGAGTCTGTTTCCTTGCAGAGACGCAGAGCCTAGAGACTTGGCCTTGCTCCAGGGAGGAGCTCCTCCAACCACGGACCCTTGGCGCTAAAGGTCACCTGAGTCACTATCAGTGAATTCCACAGAAAGAAAGGGGCTTTCAGAGGGTGGGGGCCACTTCTCCATCACAGGGCTATTGACATTTAGATCCTAGTCCTTGTTTGTGGGGGACTGTCCCGGGAGGCAGGATGCCCTGCATCTCCAGCCCCCACCCAGGGCCGCAGACATGCATGTTTCCAGACATCGCCAAAGCCCTTCGGGGGGCAGACTGTCTTCTGCAGCACAGCTCTGGTCCGCAGACGGCTTTCTGGGACCACTGCTCAGTGCCTGAAGCGGCCACTGGCTTGGTCCAGCTTCCTTTGTTCCTTCCTTCCCGAGAAGCTGACCTCACTGGCGTGGTGGGGCGTTTTAATTGAGTCACCAGCTGTAACCACCACAAGCAGCCTTCCTACTTGGGGGAGCCCAGATCACTTATCGTGTGACTTGGTATGTGAATACAGAATTCTTTTTTTTTTTTTCCCTAAAATGAAGCTAGTAAACACCCCTCACCCCCTTCAGCCACACACACACACACACACACACACACACACACACACACACACCTTTAGCCTAGCCTGGTGAATGCTTTCTTAGTCCATTAAGAGCCTGCTGCACTGCACCTTGCCTTGAGGTTTTCTGCAGCCAGTGAGTGTCTTACTGGTTTGGGCTAGCCCCAGGGTCTGGTGGATGATGTAAGCCTGGGAAGTCTCAAGTTGGTCATGCTTGTGGGTTTTGTTTTGTTTGTTTAGGCCTTCGATCCAGGGTCTGTTGTGTGGGGGAGGCAGAAGCCTGACTATGTGAACAGAATCCTAGGTGAACTACCGGAACCTGCCCAGGGTACTGACCCAGTGTGGAGGACTGGCTACTGGAACGAGGCCTGGTGTGTCTGTCGGTTCCTCTCGGGGTAGCCGAGCAGAGGTGCTGGCTCTGAATTGAGGCTTCATAAAGTGTTCCTTGGAGACAGGCACACCCTGAGCGAGGCCAGAGACCTGCTGGGCCACTCCCAGCTGCAGGCAGCTGCCTCCTGTTGCTGTGTGAATCCCATCAGGGCGCCTCTCTGCTCCTTTCTCTGCCTCTCTGCTAACTTAGGTAAAGTGAGGTCTGCTTTTCTTGTTTGAGCCTTACAGTTGGGAACCCACCCTGCATCTATTGGGAAACCCTCTGTGTGTCTCCAGCTTCCCCATTGGGCTCTCACTGGGTCTCTTCTGTTGTGTTTCCAAGACTCCCCTTCTTTGGACAGCTCAGAATCACATGGTCAGAACCCAAGTGTCAGATGTCCAGCTGGCTTCATTGCACACACAGTGTCTGTGACCTTCTACCCAGACAGGACTGTGTAGATGATACCCCAGTGCCAGGCACAGGGTGAAAGGGAAGAGAAGCGAAATCTGCCTGCTCAGGCCTCTTGATCCTGAGTAACAAGGAAATTGCCAGTGATGCTCCCAGCCCAGTGCCCCTGCCCCCAACCTCAGCTATGTCAGTCAGCACCTCGGTAAATCTATCAAACCAAGCCGTCCCCTTAACAAACCGGCAGCATCCGAGAACTCAGGGATTCTTTTTGAAGTCTAGGAGCAAGAGGGGCCGATGGGCCCTGTGTGCTCACGGCAGAGTTTAGGGAAGGGACCTGGCACAGCTGAAGGTGGCCTCTGCACCCCTGGGGGCAACTGCACTGCCTTGTCTGTGGACAGCTCCAGGTCCTGGGTCCAGCGTCTGTGGTAGACAGAGCCAGCCTGTGGATGGACAGTGGAACTGCTTCCTCCAAATAGCTGCCCACAGAGACAGAGCAGCCCTGAGATTTGGCCCTGGCCATAGCCAGGCACAGCTCCAGGCCCCACCCAGCCTCGCCTACATGACCGACTGGACAGGCCAGCATGTTCAGGTGTGGGGACTGGGGATTTTCCTCCCTTTCCCCCCTTCTCCTCTCCTCTTTGTTCTCTCCTTTCTCCACTGGCTTTGGGTTAGCATCCAGATGACTCAGGGGAGGTGGTTCAGTGCATGCTTCCCTGGGCAAAGGAGCAGCACAGGGAGGGACAGGGGACAGGTGAGTGCACACCTCTGCAGGGGCCCAGGTAGGTGCTGGCAGCTAGCCCAGGTCCTAGCAGCTGTGCTTGCCGGAGGGGCCAGTGAGCTGAGCAGGTCAGACAGGTGGAGCCAGACGGCCTGGCTGCCCATCCCCAGCCACACAGGCCTCTCTTGGTTTACTGAACAGGGAGCCACCCATTTCTTTCTTTCTCCCACTGCCTTAGTTGCCTGGCACCTTCAGGGACCATTTTCAACGTTGGACAAGGACATTGAGAGTGGAGAGCGGATTGCCAATTTGCTTGGAGAGACACTGGTTGAGTTCGAGTGTGGAAGCATGATCTTGGCCTTGGAGAAGCCCTTGTGGTTTTCAGACCCTTGGTTCTGAGAGGCAGATCTCTCAGAGCCCAAATGTTTGTGACAAATTGAGGAGACGGGTCCAGAAACCTTAGGGAGATCTGCCACTGGAAGAGAACTCGGGAAGAGAAGCTTTAGTGGGTAACGTGAGCTTTTCCTTCCTTGGGGGCTGCCTCTGCACCTGGCTTTATTGGAGTGAGCCTCTTTAGTTTCGGGGGGGGGGGGGGGGGGGAGGGCTAGACTTCCTCAAATACAACTGTCAATTACAGATACTTACTGGGAGTGGGTTCTCCTCTCCTCACTGAAGGTGGGGCCTCAGCCAATCTCTGTTTCTCCAGACAGTCTCTGGGGAACTCCTGTCTGGGGAGGGAGGGCTTAAGGGGGCGGTTGTTTCAGCAGAGAACTAGCTCATGGCACCTTCCCTGAACCCAGATGGCTGTCTACCTGGACACACTGGGGCTGTGTTTAGTGGGTCCCGCCCACCCTCTTTGCCAGTCTCCTGGAGCATCTCCATCCGCAGGCCAAGTTGTATGAGAGAATGGCCTCTTGTTGGTGCACGGCACTGAGAGCAGAAGTTGGTTTGTTGTGGTTTGGGGGTTTTTGTTTGTTTGGTTTTTTTGTTGAGGACAGGGTTCTGCTCTGTAGTTCAGGCTGGTTTGGAACTTACCTGGTAGCGCAGGCTAGCCTTGAACTTGTGACAGCCTTCCTGCCTCAGTTTCCCAAGAGCTGGAATTCCAGGTGTGTGTACCATGTCCGCTAAAGCAGAGATGATCAAAGCATGCCTCACACGGTCATGCTGTAGACGGGGACAGCTGTGGCCTCACACGGTCATGCTGTAGACGGGGACAGCTGTTTGTTTGTTTGTTTGTTTGTTTTCCTTGCTAAATGAGGACTTCGTGGCAAAGCTTTGCTGGCTGGGCTGTCTGTCTTGTCTGGGTTTGATTTTTTGAGATTAGATTTAAGCTGGTTGACTCTCCTGCCGTAGCTTCCCAAATAGCTGCCTGGCAGGTAGGTAGACACCATTGTGCTTGGCTAAAACTAATCTCTTTCTCTCTCTTTCTCTCCTCCCTACCCTACCAAACCTAAGGCCTGGGCATGCTAGCTCAACCACTGACCTACCCGTTTATAAGCAAGAAGTCCAGGAAAAAAACTTTGGGATGACTCCTTAAGACTTCATCCCTTGCCAGGTCTGGTCCTCTCTGCTCCCTCTGTGCATTGGTGGAAATCTTTCCCCAACGTCCAAAGGTTTTTCCATACATTTCATTGGCTAGAATTATATGTCATGCCTAGCCCCCAGCCTGTCAGTCTGGAGGGAAGGTGTCACCAACAGTTTGGGGACTAGTGGGAGCGTAGGTACCAAGAAGACCAGGAGAGGTTGTCCCGATCTGCCGAAGCTTCAGTTACAGGTGGCTGTGAACTGATTGATGTCAGAGCTGGGAACCGAACTTGGGTCCTCTAGAAGGGCAGCAAATGCTCTTAACCGCTGGGCCCTCGGGGTTTTCTTTTTAGGTTTTTGGGTTAGCTTACAAGGTGATGCCTCCTCTTTGCATCTTCATACCCATGTGTCTAGTTTGTTCTCATTCTCTTCCTTCCTCCCCCCAGTCAGTCTCCTTCTGCTTTCTTATGTTATGAACTCCA
>JADRCD010230253.1:0-39661 GCA_019843815.1 Montemys delectorum
ATATATATAACACTACATATCTTTGGATCTAAATTTCAGTTCAGTGAAAGCTGGCCTAGTGAGCTTTCTAGTTCTGTATAAACTCCATAAGTTAGACAAGAAACATGAGGTCCACAAAAATGTACTGGGTTCCAGATAAGCCTAACATAACAAGTACCATCTGCTTGGGTGCATTGTGATTGCATCCTTTGGCATCTCCATTGACAATGCGTAGAAACTAAGCTCCTGGTGAGTAGGGAAAAAACCTTTCCAATAGCCAAAATGAAATTAGTGAGAACATTCCAGAGGGACTAAGACAGGAGACTCTATAAATAAATTCCATTTTTCTGTGAAGTCAGCAGGAAGAGAAAAATGGAAAAATTGCCTGGGGGTGGGGACTTTTACTGAAAAGCTGCAACAATATGACTCCCTAAACAAATCCTGAAAAATATATTCTTATATTTAGTTCTTAAAAATTAGAAACTGAGGATACAAAGATGAAGATATTGAATACTTTTGGTGAACAGAGGCTAATGTTTTTCTGGCTACCAGAAATTTTTATAAGTACTCTGAAGTTGCCATCCATTAGCAGAGCATCTTTACCCAGCCATGCTGTACTCCTTGTGAACAATAGATAGAGTACCCTGTCTCCAGAAGAAGCCAACAACCCTTCTCCAGAGTCCCTGAGTCCATTCACTCTAGTGTATAATTTGTGCTTCTGCAGCTAGCTTTCTTCTTCAACAGCTTTTTCTCCTTATATATAATTTGCGAAACTTTCATGCATTTATATCTCTTACTTTTTTACCAATGCCTTACATATCAGAATTTTCCTGTTAGAGCCCTATTTCTTCAAAGACTGGTATTCGTCCTACCTTCACACATTTTAGTCTTTATTTAACTACTCCACATTGGTAGGAAATCTTATTGCTTCATCAACTCATTTCCACAAAATCATTAGTACACTCGACTTCACACATTCTTGGGAATTGTCCACTTCCTTGACTCCTCCCCTTCCTACCTTTCCTACCAGCTGCATAGACCATTGATTCACAACCCCAGCTTTTTCAAATGCCCTGTCTCTCTGATTCTAGGATACATTCTTCAGCAATTCTCTGTCCTCTTTGAACCCCTGCTCATGTTTTGCTTAATTTCTCCTTGTCTAGTCTGTCAATATGATAGCACTCTGAGAATCAGTGATTCGTCTATGAGATTGTCTCCAAATAGGGTCATGTGTGAAATGTATAGTTGTACATGCTATCGGGACTGGATTATAAGGCCTTTGATCTAAGGCAGTAGGGTCATACATTTGTACAATTATAATTTGATGCCAGCACTGGGAGGTGGTGGTGCTAAGAGCACCAAAAATAGAAGGTGGTGCTAAAATGAGGTCACTGAGGTAGCATACCACTTGTTTGCAGCCCTATGCTCTCCCTCCTACTTCTGATCTATCACTAGGGGCACACCTATTTTCTACTATACTCTGTAAATATCTTGACTCACAACATCACTAAAAGTAATGGATATTAGTAACAAAAGATTTAAATCTTTGTTTTTTTTTTAATTTTTATTTTTTTTAATTAGGTATTTTCTTTATTTACATGTACATTTTCCCTTTCCCATCTTCCCCTCCAAAACAAACAAACAAACAAACAAAAGCAAGAACAAACCCCTTTTGCCTCCCCCTTCCCCATGCCTGCCACCCCACCCTCTCCCACTTATTGGCCCTGGCATTCCCCTACACTGGGGCACAAAACCTTCACAAGGCCGAGGTCCTTTACTCCTATTGATGATCGAATTTGCAATCCTCTACTATATACCTGCTTCCAGTACATTCAATCCCACCCTGTATAGTCCTTGATTGGTGGTTGGGTCCCTGGGAGCTCTGAGGGTACTAGTTAGTAATTGTTGTTCGTCCTAAGGGGCTGCAAACATTTAAATCTTTGAATCCAAGAATTTAAACAAACTCTCCTTTTAATTCCTTCTCTTCCATTTTTTTTTTGTCACAGTAACAGAAAGCTGAGCACCAAGGCCTACTGCTCCCTCTGCACTCACATCTATAAACATATTAACACCACAATATTAAATCCAGGATGATTAAATCTACTGGAACCACCCCATGGATTTTGCATTAATTTCCCTTTTGCATTCTCCTACTAGAGGTCTATTTAGTTTTTCAACCTAAGATGGTCCAAGTCAAATGTGAATCCAACCCATTAAGAAAATCTACTCCTGGCCTGATTGCCTCAATGGCTTCAGAAAACATCCCAAAAGTTTCTTTTGCAATAACTTCTTGTTTCCATTTTCAGAGTCCAATGTATAACTACAAATGTAGAGGTGTTCAATATATACCTCAATAGGGTATCATTTATGCCTCTGGCACAGCAATGATGCAATCCCTCAACATCTTCTGGATGGAAGTTTTAACAAATGTCCAGACAGTGCCTTTGTGTGCATGGATATGTGCATGGTTAAAGCCCTTCCTTATGAAAAAAAAAGAGCCTCTAGACAGCTAGAGTCCATATTTCCAAATGAAAATCATATCATCTACCTGCTCTTGAAAGACTACAGCTAAGGCTGAAAAGGTGGCCCAGCAGTTAAGAATACTTGCTCTGTCAGAGCACTCAGGTCCAATTCCCAACACCCCATGGTGGTTCAGAACTGTCTTTAACTTTAGTTATAGGAGATTCAACAGCTTTTGCTGTTACCTGAGTGAGTAAGAGAGGAAAGTTGTACAAAGAGTAGTGAGAAAAAAACAAACGTTACCCCAAGCTCTCTCTTCTTTTAATTTTAATTTTTATTATTATTATTATTATTATTATTATTATTATTATTATTTAATCTTTTTTCACAGTCCAGTCACCATCCCCCCTCCTATTCTGCCCATGGATGGCTCCCCATCCCAATCCCCCTCCCCCATCTCCAAGAAGAAGTCCCCATCCCCACACCTACCCTTGAATGTCAAGAGCCCGACATCTTGAGTTACTGAAAAGAATCTGATTCTGTTTCTATAACAGAATATTGAACTTTTCTGAGGGAAATGGAGTCAAGGTTAGGTGCATCTTCTCTCACTGAGGCCAGACGAGGCATTCCTCTGCTGTATATGTGTCAGGGACCTCATATCAGCTAATGTACGATGCCTGGTTGGTGACTCAGTGTCCAAGAGATCTTCTTTATAAATAGGAGATATTTCTGGTAGTGCCAATATTTGAGTATTCTACAAACATGTCCCAAACTCTTTATTCCATGCTACTAAGCTGTAACACTCAGGAAGATTGCATTTGACTTTCTACACTAGATATACAGAAAGCATTCATCCATTAGTTAGAAAAATCTATCTATTGTAAGCTTGACATTCCCCACAAATAATCTGAGGTGGCTTTGATATGTCTAGGATAATTTCATATCTGGAATAAAAGTATCCCTTTTAATTTCTTGTTTTATGCCCATGCATGTGTGTATGTTTCTGTGTGTCTGTGTGTCTATGTGTTTCTGTATCAATGTACGTATACATGTGTGTACATGAGTGTATTTTTTGTGTTTCTGTGTATCTGTGTGTATACATACGTATATGAGTGTGTATATACATGTGTGTATATGAATGTGTGTTTGCATGCATGTGTGTGTGTGTGTGTGTGTGTGTGTGTGTGTGTGTGTGTGTTTGTTCTTGTTCATACTGGAATAAGAAAACAATGCAACACTTTGGGTCTTTTAGTCTCCATGCCATTCATACATGTATTTTAACAGAGCCTGACATCTTGAGTTACTGAAAAGGATCTGATTCTGTTTCTATAACAGAATCTTGAACTTTTCTGAGGGAAATGGAGTCTGGTTTTAGCTGATCTCTAGCCCCAATTGAAGCTAACGAAGATAAGAGTTTGTATAAGATTTGAGTCCAATGACCTTTGACAATAAAGAGTGTGTCTTTCATCAACCCAGCTTCTTAGTTTAACTTTGGGAGTCAGACTAATAGGTAGATAGCTACTCCAAGACCACAATTATATTTCCTCTCTCCAGTGATTCAGATGAGGGAAGTGTGAACATTGATGGTTCCAGAGAGGGGAAATAGCTTGTGATTCAGGCAGCTCCAACTTAGGCATAAGGGATGCTATTCTCTTTACCTGATGGTTGCATTCCTTTTCATTTGGCTTATTTTATCACTTATATGCTAACCACTCCAAATTTCCAAGCTTAACACTCATCTTGTGCATTCCTGTGTTAAAATTCATCATTTGTTTGTTTCTTATCACATACAACAAATTATTGTTTAGGATTAATTGCATTGTTCATATTTAGTCCTTTTTACTAGGCTGAATACTTAAAAAATTGAAGACTATATTTACATTTTCCTCTTGAACAATTGTGCTGACTAGAACTTTGTTTCAATATTAATTGAAATTAGTAGGGTTTATATAAATCTGTCAAAAGGAAAGTAGGAAAAATAATGACAAAAGAAGAAAAGAGGGAAGAAGAAGAAAATCAAGGAGGGAGAAATAGAGGGAGGAGATGGGGTGGGGTGAAGAGAGGAGGGTGGAGCATAGAAGAAAATAGATCAACTTCATGTCAGTTCTTCCAATCTTACTGGCATGCAGGTACCATCTTTGTTAACTTCTATCATCCTTCACTATCAAAGTAAAATATGACATTTCTGTAAAACTCTCCCTGATGCCCATGACTGCCACTCTGTTCTCACTTCCTTCTGCTTCCATCATACATATTCTGAATTTCTGGAATGAATGAACAGGCCAAGTGTTATAATACTAGGTAATGTCACACTATCACACACTCCAGAGTAGGAGAGGGGTTCATCCCCACCACAGTGCTTGGGGGTGGGGAAGCATGCTAATTGTATAGTATAATTAATTATGATTCTTTTCTTACTACTAGGAAGCTTAATTGACATTATCCTTAATTCGCTACTTTTCTTTTTGCAAAACTAAGCTAAGGTGAATATATATTTCTCTGCCTGTTGAGAGCCTGACTTGCTAATATTGGGTATGAGTCGCTGGCTGAGTTGACACTACCTTGACATTAATACACACACATACACACACACACACACACACACACACACACATACACACACCATCAGGAAGCAGAGTCTTAACATTTACACATTTACTACACAACAGTGCTTCTCAAATTAATAGCACATAAAAACACCTGCTGATCTTACTAGAGCAAAAAAGTCTAATTCAGTATACCAGGAGTGGCTGTGCAATTCTGCAATTCTAATAAGCTCCCAGGAAATGCTGATGCTTGTGATTCTCGCAACACTGAATCTCGATGTTCTATATAGCACATAAGTCAAGTGAGCCAACATGAGCACACTTCATCAAACTCTGGAGGGATTCCATTTCTGCTGGCAGGAATCCCCCCATCAACTGAAAGCCATAATTCAGTGTCAAAACTAATTTCAGCTAAATTGAAAGTTAACAGCAATCATATAAACCAGTGGTTATTGATTGCCCATGCATAACACAGCATTAGCATCCTATTGTAGAGAGTTCATCCTCTCTACTCAACCTCCCTGGGTCTTACCTTGCAAGGACACTGACTCCGGTAAGTTTCACTCTCCATATCACCAACCAGACTTACCTGTAAAATAGTGATGAAGATAACATAATTACTATCACTATTAGAGACAGTTCAAGGACACAAATTCTGTTAGCACAATGCTGACAAGCACAGAACATATTTTAGCTATTCTATGTATTCTATTTCCTGAGAAGCCATTCCCAATTCCTTACAGAGAGAATTCCACACCCTTAGCTCCGTGTACCCATAGTAGCAGTGGTTGTTACTGGCCTTCCCCTGCTCTTTTCTTAGCTAGATATTCACTAGCCTGCCTCATGGTGATATAATTAACTTTGATTTTAGGTTTTTTTTTTTTCTTAAAAAAGTCAAAATCAAAAACAAAACAAATGAAAAACAAAACAAACCTCTTTTTTGGAACTTTAATGATAATAAAGGTCCTTTGTAGAGTATTATTATTAGTAAGGTCCTGGTAAAATAAACACAGGCATATACAGAAGCAAACTACCTATCAGCTCTTTCAAGTGTTAGTGACATCTTCTGAATCTCTTTATGATACAAATGATGGAAGCTTCTTACCAGTGCAATTTTCATGTCATTTGTTTAAGTCCTCCAATTTTGTTTCTTTGAATTTCCTTGATATTTGGTTTACAGACCATAGACTCTAGAAGAGACCAACTTATTTTTCTGCCAAATGGATATAGCATTAAACCAACTCCTAATGACTTAGCATTATTCCCATTGTGATGGTTATTCTTGGTTGTCAACTTTACTACTATTGCAATTAAGTAAAGCTCACATGGTTGAGTATACCTGTGAGGATGTTTTTCTTAAATAATTTGAAGTGGGAAGTCCTGTTTTTGGTCTGGATCTTTCATTGTGAAAAAATTCACCTTTGACTTGAGCCACACCTTCTCCTGGCAGCCTATATAAGGAACATGGAAGGAGAAAGCTTAACTCATTGCTTACTTGATCTTGCTCTCACTTGCCAGTCAATTTTCTCATTGATATTAGAGCCTACTTATTTGGAATTCATACATATACTGAAGACTAGCTGAGACATCCAACCTCATGGACTAAACTATAACACGCCCATAGATCAAGTAACTTCTCAACTGTTATAAGAGAAGCTTCTATTTGCAATAGATGATGCTTAATACAAAGACCCACAAGTGGTCAAGGTACAGAAAATAAAAAGCAGCAAAATGTTTAGCCTTAATGGTGGCATTTATTCCTATGCCCTTCCTCCCAAGGCTCAAGGATCATTGCAGAAGTGGGGACACACAGAGTATAAGAGCCAGAGGTAGTAAATGACAAAGAAATGGTGTCTAAATACAGCACAGCAGCTGCACATTTGAACTGGCAGCAATGTGTCGACATGTACAAGATCCATGAAAACTCAATCAGATCAAATCTAAACATCAAGAGGGGAACTGAATGCAAAATTCCAAGGAGCCATTGGCAATTGTTAGTGGTTTGCAAAAGGAAGGGTCAGTTTTCTTTTCACATATAGTTCCTTGTAAGCCAGCCACACTCTAGTGAAAGGCCACACATCTAAGAATATTTGGGAAACAAAAATTGGCCTTAATGGGAAAACAAAGAACACAAAGTGAGAGGAAAATTGTGGAAATTTGCGATCTGGGAAGAATTGATGGAGGGAGTAAATATGATCTAAACACATTGTATGAGATTTTAAAAGAACCCACATTTATGTTTTCTTTTAAATCATATTGAATAAAATATATGATTATCTGACCTCAACACTCTTCATCTTAACAAGGCTCTATCTTTTAAAGCACTTTAAGACAAATGATGTGTTCATTACAGTGTAGAATTCAAATTAAAGCCAGATTTGCACTTCTTGGAAAATATGTGGGTAAATAAAATGCTGAGTAGAAATATTCTGAGCCACATTCTGAGAAATGTGCCTATATTATTGAGATGATCCAAACAATTAGACAGACAATGATCATTTAGAAATGGATAAGCTATCTGAGGACAACCAAATGGTTCACCTTTGTGGCGGTCATGGACATCTGACCCAAGTTTAAACAGACAGTCTGGACACAAATGAAATTCAGAACTTATCTCCTTTCTAGTTTTTCAGTGAAGAAAACTGAGCACATGGTTCTAGACTGTCAGACAAGCGTAGACACAAAATATGAACTAATTTTGAGAGATGAGTTGAGAAAAGTGACTGTCAGGTGGAAATCAGGAAGAAAAGGAGGCTAGGAACTGAAGCCGAGAACACACCCCATGTAATATCTCATGAAAGGCTGAGATGATAAACACATGGGAAAATATTAAATAGGTATTAAGATTGTGGGCATAGTTTAAACGATGACTAGCTAGCACAGTTCTGTGTCCCTCCCTAATGATGATTTCCTGCCTGGGTAGGCACAAGAATGTCCATCATTGGAGTTTCAACATGGAGCAACAGCAAGTAGAACCAACATTTTCTTTTTTGTTTTGAAAAGGAGGAGGAGAAAGAAGAGGAGAAGAAAGAAGAAGGAGGAGAGAAGGAAGGAAAGAAGGAAGGGAGTTATGGAGGAAAGGAGAGAAGGGGAGAGGGGAAAAGGAAGAAAAGGAGAGGGAAGAAAAGGAGAGTAGCTTCTTACAGTACACGCGAATGACAACCCAGTAAGCTAAGCAAATGCAATGATAAGTTCTAAAAATATTTTTAATAACTTAAGCTGAGGGAAAATTGAATATAGCTAAGATAGAGGTAGAATATTGCCAAAATTTAAAGTGCATATCTCTTAGATGAAATATGAATGGATGGAGCTACTTGCTTTGTGAAACACATATTGAAGAGAAGGGGAACTAGAAACTTTTCCAGGTTACTTTAGAAACAACAATATCCCAAGGCACAGTGCTGTGTGATCAGGGTTCTCATGCTGAATGTATGACTATGACTGCTGTGTTCTGCTAGACCAGAGGGAACTAGAATCTCTACCTAATGACAATTTAAAGTCCAAATAAGACTCCAGGATTCTTCCTGACTTTGAATTAATTTGAATGGCCAGAAAAGTTTGAGCTCAGGACAATTCCTTATCCTTAATCTTTCATTCTATTTGTGAAGGCATAAACAATAAATGTAATCACCTTGTATTCACATTCCTGTCATAACTATTTCTTACCCAGAGCCTGTAACTATCTCAATTATCTGAAATGGCTTAATACTTCAGTCAGAAAGGGGCTGGTGTTGGCAATAACAATAAAGTTAAAAAGGGTCCTGGCTACTTTATGACTCTATGGAATCATTATGGTCCTCAGGATTGGAGTGAGACAGATTAAGAGAGCACATTAAAGTTTTAGCATCCTCAAACAGCAGTATGGTTATTGCTTATTAATTATACCAAAGGAACACAACTAATTAGTTTAATAGGCAGCATTATGTATGCCACCGACAGATCAGAGGAAGGCAGCGTGCCATATAAAATTCTTTAGAGGAGTAACTGACAGCATCTATTAGCAGAAGCTCAGCACACCTAAGACAAATGGAAATAAACACAAAAGATCCAGAGAGGTTGATTCACAGCCCTTTGAGTGCAAATTACAATTTGTGCATCATAATGATAATTTTCTTGGGGATGAGATTGTCCCTCAAAGACAACTAGAAATAATTTTCATTCTTTTCTTAGCTCTCCTCCTCTCTCAGTGAGAATAAGGGGGAGTGGAAATGGAAAGTGGAGGAGAGATGCCTGCATGTTTGTCAAGTGCAGCTATGATGAGGAACGCTGTAGATTAAAAGGGAAGCATGGTTTGAATTTAAATGATGTTTCCAAGTTCTTTTTTAAAAGATACATATGGGACTTAATGCATTAGTGAGCCCAATTCTCAACTAAATGTTAGTGCTTTAATTTTCTTCCTTTTGCCTGTGATTTAGAAAGTGTATCTGACAGGGGATGTAATTTTTATAACCTTGATTTTTAGTGTGTTTTTATCATGTCAATTATCTGACATTTATATTCTGTAAATCATTTACTATCATTGTATTGATTATTTTATTAACTATTTCCCGCTTAATGTAAAAAAAAAATGCTTATACATGCTGGGAATTATTGAAGATATAGTTGTCTTGGATATCACAATGCTTAAACAAAGATGCTAAAACTATGCTAACAACATTGTTAAGGGCCCATGACCATGAGAAATCAAGAAACAAGAAAAAAATCTTAAAGTAAACTTATATAAAAAAAAAAGAAAGACAGGGAAAAAAATCAAACTTTAGTCATTGGCTTGGATAAACATCAGAAAAAAGAAAGAAAGTGGGAAATTAAAAGAAAGGGCAGAAAAAGATATATTCTTAGCCAAATATTGAATATGAAAATATATGCAGAGCTAAATTTTATATGTATACATTCATGTCTACATATGCATATAAATATTTTAGTTTGATTTTATTCATTTATAGATTTTATTTTCAGAATCAGCAAAAATTGTACAATCTTTTTTAACATCTCATTTTATCCCTACTAACCTCAAAGATTCTGTCTTTTTATTTTTATTTAATACTTATTTATTTATTTAATGTATGTGAGTACACTGCAACTGTCTTTAGACATACCAGAAGGGGCATCAGACCCGATTACAGATGGTTGTGAGCCACCATGTGTTTGCTGGGAATTGAACTCAGGACCTTTGGAAGAGCAGTCAGTGCTCTTAACCCACTGAGCCATCTCTCCAGCCCAGATTCTGTCTTGTAATCCAAAGGCAGTATGAGCTCTGATAAGACAATATTTTTCACTATCTCTCATTTTATCTTGTTTTAATAGCCTCCTATTTGTTTTTGTACCAATCTATATTTATTTTTTAAAGTTTTCCATATTCCTTAGTCTACATATGCTTGTCTCATGTCTCAGTGCTAACACAATAATGGACATTCTTTTGCTTGTACTCAGGTAGGTAAGGATCATTGACAAAGACAGTAAACAGTATTCAGCTCTAAATTACTGTGGGAATTTCAATATCTTTGTAATGTTTTTCCAGTGTTCATCATCTCAGCCTCTCAGGAGATGTTGTACATGGGACATGTACTATCATTTCAACCTGCCAAGTACTTTTCTCAATTCATGCCTCAAGTATAACAGACAATGAGAGCAGTCCACTCATTTTCTTTGCTTTATCTGCAAAGACTATATCTGGAATCTACACAAATGAGTTCAGTATTGTCTAGTGCTAAACTGCAAACAAATAAAGAAGTACTGAGATTTTATACAATTCAACTTTTTTTTTATAAAAGAAAGCATTTAATTAGAGGCTTGCTTAAAGTTTTAGAGGGTTAGTCCATGATCTTCATGATCAAGATAGGGATCATAGTAGCAGACGTGCATGGCACTAAGACACTAAGTGAAGCTTATATCTATTCCACATGTTCCAGTAGAAAGAGAACAAGACCCAACCTGGCCTAGCTTTGAAACATGAAAGCCAACACCCTTGGAACTGGCATGCCTCTTCAAAAAAAGAAGACACCTCTATCAACCTGGAAAATCTTACAATTCAACTTCTACTTTCCCAGGTTTTATTCTACACACTCAAATCTGGCTTTAATTTCACATTTCTATTACGATGAAAACATTTTCTTTAAACTGTCTATCATCCCTGCTACTTAACATAGGCCAATGACTTTATCAATCATACTAAATTATTCCATTTTTTGTTACTTTTGTGAGTAGAAAGTAAGAATGATGCTCAGTGTCTCCATTCACTTATGTTGGCATCTGTTTCCTCTAGTTTTGCTCAAGTCAAAATTATCATTTCCATGTGGTTAGAAACATTGATCTCCTAACACTTTCTTCTTCTTGCAGTACCAATACCTAAAATGTATTAGCATTTAAAGGAAAATTTCTTTTAGTGAACAAAATATATAACTTGCCTCTTATCTGCTTAGATTTTCCTAATGGAATAAATAGAAAGTGGCTCAGTCAATAAACTGTTTGCCACCCAAGTACCTAAGCCTGAACTGAGTTAAGATATCAGCATCTTAGTCAGGATTTCTATTCCTGCACAAACATGATCAAGAAGAAAATTGTGGAGGAAAGCATTTATTCAGCTTACATTTCCACATTGCTGTTCATCCCTAAAGGAAGTCAAGACTGTACCTCAAACAGGTCAGGAAGCAGAAGCTGATGCAGAGGCCATGGAGGGATGTTACATACTGGCTAGCTTCCCTTGGCTTGCTCACCTTGCTTTCTTATAGAACCCAAGACAACCAGCCCAGGAATAATACTACCCACAATGGGCCTTCTCTCTTGATCACTAATTGAGAAAAATACCTTATATCTAGATCTCATGGAGGCATTTCCTCAAGGAAGGCTCCTTTCTTTGTGATAACTTCAGCTTGTATCAAGTTGACACAGAAAAGCAGCCAGTATACCCAGTCATGTACATGTAGAAATGCCAGACACAGAAGGTAAGGTCTGTATCTACAGTGCTCAAGAGCTGAGACAGGGCATCACTTTGATTTGTTAGCTGGTCACTCTAGTCAAATTGCTGAGCTTTATGTTCAGCAAGAGAAAATAAGTTGGAATGTGATAAGATGATATTCAATGTAGACTGTTGGTTTCTATAGTCAGACAGACATGCATGCACACATGCACTCACAAGTGCACACAAAAGAACAAATACAAACACAGAGATAGATCTGTACAAAGATAGATAGATAGATAGATAAATAGATAGATAGATAGATAGATAGAGAGAGAGAGAGAGATAGAGAGATAGATAGAGAGATAGAGAGATAGAGAGATAGACGATATTAGGTAAAATGAGCAGAACTTTCTGGTCCTTTCTTTACTAGAACAAGATATAAACTCTTCCTCCCACTTTGAAATCCTCACATCTATTCTATGTACAGTCCTGACCTTGGCTTTTAGGATTCTTACATTTTTTCCAGATTATCTTAACTCAGCTCTTTTTCTCTTCTCTTGAACATGGGAAGGTGATTCCTTCTGTATTAGAAACAGCACAGCAAAACCTGTCTTTGTGCTTTCTCACATTCCTGCAATGGCTGCCATATTTCTTGAGTTCATTTTTCACATGCATACTTTCTTTTCATATTTTGTCATTTCCCCCCAACACATATACATTTCATAAGAATAACAAGCCTTACTTTGATTGGATATTTTTTAATATGAAGAAGTCATCTATTAAATATATGCTTCTATGCTGTATGACTGCATTATTCCAGAAGAAATCCAAGGAGAGACATATGGCAACTAAACACTGGAATTTGCAAATATATCACATCATATAGGAATCATATAGGATCATATGAATACTCAGCATTTATACTCCATGTGTTCATAGCTTCGTGTTTCTCTTTGACTAATGGGAAACAAGATGCCAAACAAGGATTCTTGGCCTGTTTATTTGTTAGCTGTGAGCTTTTGGATAAGTCATTTCTTCTCTCTTGAAGCAGTCACTTTATTTTCTAAATGGAGAAAGTTAATTCACATCTCTGATGGAAAGGGTATGAGACATAATCTATATGCAGAAATTCCTATGGACACTCAAGCTATCTGTAAATCACAGTTTTATACAGATGGGAAGAAAGTATGCTTTGCTTAATAAGACTCAACACATGATTAGTTTATGTTGTAACTTATGGAAAATTTTAATTTTGAACATGTTTGAATGCTAGCCCTGTGCCAAGCACTGAGATGAACAATTGTAATGTTTTAGAGTCTCCCCAAATATCAAGAAGATAGTAACATGTGGCATATTCAGAAACAAAGTCCAGAATGAGGAAAAAATTTTCCCAGTATGTAGAGTGTCTGGTACTGGAAAAGCATAAATTTCTGTCTTTGCACAACACAGTATACATCAGAATTTCCATTACTGCGTCATATGCCTGAGAGAAACATTAGACAAGTTGAAAGACTTGATTTGCTCCATAGAGTCTGAGATATCAATCCAAGGTCAGCTGAGCCCATCAGTGAGGGCTCCTGATGAGGCAAAGCAACATGGCAGAAAGGGTCTAGAAGGACAGCGAGCATCTCATTTTGGCTGAGGGAAGACAAAAGAAAGGACAAAAGGAAGGAGGGGTAGAGCAAGAGTGAGGGAGGGAGAAAAAAAGAGGGACGGAGAAGAGGGAAATACAGAGAAGGAAGGAGGAGATATGGAGAGAAGGAGAGGCAGAGAGAGAGAGAGAGAGCGAGAGAGGAAGAGGAAGAGAGGAGAGAGAGAAAGAGAGAAAATATGCACAACATTGGAACAAGTACCTTTCAATAGGATGTTAGTGATCTACTCTCTTCAGTTAGGCCTCAACTAGTAAAGCTTTCAGCCTGTCCTGACACAGCAAAACCTGCTAGAACAAACCTATTAAAATCTGAGCCTGTGGAAAATGTTTAACAATACACTATACAGCAGAAGATTGAGAAGAAACAACAGGTAATAGTTTTGTATTACTTAAGCCTCCTTCAGCTTTTTCGGAGTTCTAGGGTTACTATAGTTACCTTTACAGAGCATGGCCATAGGTTTTTGTTCAACGCACATAGTATCAAAAATTTGAAATCTCAGTTCCCATGAAAAGTTGCATATACCTTGTAAACTATATTTTCCTTACTACAGCTATGACATTATGTGTATGTATATAAATTTACATATGTTTGTATGTGTATGTATATATGTATATGTATACATATATGTATATTTATACTCTCCAACCACATCCATAGCCATAGAAGCAAGCACATTGCATAATACCTTATTTTGAGGCATGTTGCCTAATCTCATAATTGCCTTCTTATGTTATTTTAGGGAATAGTGAACAGAAGCTCAGATATGCAGATCTAAGCCCTGCAGATAATTTCCAACTACTGTCATCATTTTTTCTTCATATTTATTCATGCCAGTTCAGATCTTATATGAGATAAGACCTTGCTTCCCTCTCTTGCTCAGCTTCCTCATTTCTTTTCCTGGTAATAAAAAATATTAGGTCTATTAGGCCAGTTATCTCAATCAGAAACCCCACGGCACATCAAGATTTTGATTCTAACATATTAAAATATATCTACTAGCCCTTAAAATGCTTAATTATGTAACAGCCTTTGAAAACAAGTTCATTGATAAACTACCCTGTTATTGTCTATTTTTAAGTATATCACATAATGGAAGAAAAATTCAGTGTGAAACCAACTTTATAATATATGTGGAAATGTCTAGGAATACAGAACAATAGCTACATATACTTGGAAAATGTCTTTTCTTTTATGATAAATGCTGTATGATATATACTTCATCTTTGTTCTACTTTGCTATTTATTGCTGTGATAAAGGCCATGATTAAAATCAACTTGAGGAACAAAAGTTTTATCTTAGTTTACAATTGTAGGCCATCACTGAGGGAATTTGGGGTTTAAATTTTTCAAAAAAAAAAGCTACATTTAATAAGGCTTCTCAAAAGCTTTGGTCCCCCTTCTAGTCCACAGTCTAATAGAAGAGAAAAGATGATGTATAGGACAAGGAGATATTGTTCTGTTAAGAAGTACGTCTTTAGGGCAATTCCAGGCTCTGTTTGTCAGGATACCAGCAGTCCAGTTCAATAGTGTCAGAATAGCAAACATGAATCAGCAAAGGTGGTACCACCAGGCTTCCTTCAAATAAGCACAAGTCAATGGGAGTGACAGGATCATCCTGGATGCCAGAAGTTTTCTGCAATGCCTCTCTTAATGAAGTGAATATCAGCAAAAAAAAACAATGAAGCATTGCAAGGCTAGCTATGCACGCACCACATCACTGTCCATTGAGTTCTATTTTTACTTTCTCCAAACATCATGTGTCCTCCCATGAGTCTTGCCTCAGAAAAACATCACAGGAGTCTGCATTCAGAAAACACATCAAGAATCTGCATCGCATGACATACCCAGAAACTTCCACTTCAGGAACTCACAGCAGTAACCTGGAAGCAGAATCTAGATTAGCAGCCATGAAGGAATGCTGCTGACATGGTTTTCTCAAAGTACAATTTCATTTGACCCTGGACTACCTCCTCAGTAGAAGCATTACCCACACTGAGCTATCTCATCTTAGTCACCAGTCAAGGATATTCTGCCCAGACTGACCTACAGGTCAGTATTTCAACTGATCATCCCTTCTTCTTAGTTGTTAAATTGATTAAAGCAAACAAAAATAAATAAATAAAACTTACAATACTGTGTTGCTCTACTATAGGTAAGTAGCAGGTATCCACTGAGTTTAGAAAGTTCAATGATACTTTGAACTAACAATTATTCTCTTAAATATCCTCCTATGTCTTCAATCAGTAGTTGTGTAGAAATAATCACTTAGCATGCATAAAATACATTTTGAGACAGGGTTTCATTATGTAGCCCTAAGCTGGCCTTGCCCTCACAGTAGTAATTCTCTTACTTCAGCCTCCTGAATGTTGCAATAACAAGAATGTATCATGACACAAAAATATGCATAATATTTTGCTTTGACAATAGCACAAATTGCACATTTTAATTCATACCTGGAAATGAGTATGTGTAGTACAGTAAGGTTAACACATACTATGTGGCTTCCCACTTTCATATCTCAGCATAAAGATGGATTCATATTATATAACTTTCAATTAAAGATTTTCTCCTCTTCCCTATGGAAACTCTGACAATGTTTGTAGAAGTTAAGTCCCAGTTCTTTCTCCTAGCTTCATGCTCCCAGAAATAAGACTCAGACTCCAAATATATTTACAAATATCTTGGCCATATAACTAGTCACTTCTCTGACAAGATCATTACTAAAAGTAACCTATTTGTTTTAACCTATATTCTGCCATGTGACTGGTTACCTGTGCTCAGGTACTATGTATCTATCTCGTTCCATCTTCCCTGGGGAATTTCTCTATGCCTGGCTCTTTCCTACAATCATTTTTCCTCCTGGAAGTTCCACCTTCCATATCCTGCCTAAGCCATAGGCCAAAGGATTTTTAATTGACAGGTGATACATCCATGTAGTACAAAAGATATTCTAACTATAAATATTTAGCAAATAATTAACATTCCACTGCCTTCTTTATTTCAAATAAAAATTGCATAGTAGATGTGTAGAAGTAATCTGATCAATGTGAGTTGGATCCCAAAAGAAACTCATTATCTTCCTTTGTTTATATTCAACCTTGGCTTTGGGGGTCTTGATAAGTATAAATCTGAGCATAATGATGTTTGTGGGAAGAAATATGGCCAGCAGTCTATAAGGAGTGGTGAGGATTCTGTAGACTGTCCAAGAATTAGTTAGAAGTGACGGCACTTGAACAATACCTGTGAATTGTGTACATCATGTATAGCTCTAGAAAGGTAAATTCAGACAATAAATGAATGTTATAGAAAAACCAACTCCAGTCTACTCTGCTTTGTGTGGGTAGACCTTAATGTTTCTTTGTGTTCTAAATCACTGAGATGAAAAAGGGATTAACAAGGAGTATTTTTCAAAGCCACAACATCCCTAGCAGAAAAGCAAGATATTTTGCAGTAATGCCCATAAAGGACTTCTTCTCAATCCTTACACTAATGGTTTTACAAGGTTTATGTATTCTTCTACAGTTCTTTAACTCTGATGGTCAATTCTCATTTAGTATTTTTTTTTTACTCTACCTTTTCTGCAAGCTCCTTTAATACCCTACACCCACACCACATTGGCCCCAAGAAAGTTTTTCTTCTAAACAGCAGTTCCCGATTGGCTGGCATTGTCTGCACCAGCAATCCTTGCTCTCTCAGGCAGTCCTCAACTAGGTCCTCCTGTAGGAAATGCTTTTGCAATTGTGTGGCCCTGGGCATTTATAAAGAAGTGGCCCCACCATTCCTGTTATACTTTGCTACTTGGTCTTGAGAACTGCCCATGGAATCTCACATGCTGTGGACATGTTCTGCTTCTGAGCAACATCTATAGTCCTAGTTATTTTAAGTTGCCAAAGATTGTGCGAGTTTCTTGAATAAAATACAACTCTTTATAATATGTATAGATGATAATATGACTTGTCTCAGCTAATCAACTATATTTGTCACTTTTGTTATTTCAAAAAAGTGCCTGACAAAAGCAACTCAAGGAAGGAAGAGTTTGTTTGTGTTCACATTTAGGGAACATAGCCCATCATGGCAGGAAAGTCTTGAATACAGGAGCTCAGAGGCAGATGGTCACACTTCATCTAGAATCAAGAAGCAGAATGAATGCTGATGCATAGACATACTGCAGAGCATACTAGAAGCAAAATTTCAACACAAGGAGAGTAACTACACCCAAGAAAACACAGGAAACAACTTATTTGTTTATTTATTTATTTATTTATTTATTTAAACTATTTCTCTTATTTTTTGAACTAATATGATTACAAATTTTCTCTATTTCCTTGCTTCTCTCTGAACCCATAATATACTCCCTTGCTCTTTTTAATGCTTATTCATTAAATGTTGTGAGGGGTATCTATGTATATGTATATGTATATATATATATGTATATGTATATGTATATGTATATGCATATGCATATGCATATGCATATGTATATGCATGTGCATGTGTATGTGTATGTGTATGTGTATGTGTATGTGTATATGTATATACATATGTATTCCTAAATACATAAAGATACATGCTCAGTCTATATAATTTAAATGTATATATGTTTTTAGGACTGACTTTTTGACATTGAATAATGAATTGATGTGCTCTTCAATAGTGAAGACTCTTTGTCTCATTCTCAGCATCCCTAAGTGGCCTGTAATTCAGCACTATGCTCTACCTTATACAATGTTGTTGCCAAAATTTAGGGTATAGAAACCCCTCAAAGAAATATCCAAGTGTTTGTCTCCTAGGTGAATCTATGTCATAATTGGCACTAAATATTAATTATTACATTAACCCATACCTGGTTTAACCTGTTAATCCTTTTCTTTGGTAAGAAAACTTAAAATCTACTTTCCTAGCAACCTTGAAGAAAAAGATGCATAGCTATTAACCATAGGTACCATTTGTACAGTAGATTTATTTTTCAACATTTTTCTTACCTCTAAAAGTCTAACCTTTGTCCACAGTCTTCCTAAATACTATGTATTCATCATCAGATTTTTTTTTAAAAAAAAAAAAGTGTTATGTCTTCACCAGAACTATAAGAATTGTCAATTTTAAATACCTTGAATTAAATATTCAACTGATATGATCTAGAAAAATCATTCTTCTGTGATAGGATCCTGAGCAAGCTGATCAGATTAGAAGAAACAAAGAATGATCTGAGGACAATGATATTTGCACATTTTTATACCTTTGTATAACATACCTGCACTTGTAATCATGAATCCTCACCTCATTTCCCACCCTGCAGCTCTGCTGGCCTTCTGAGAGGCTTGTTTCCACCCATGACATCTAGGTGAGATTCCCATACCTTAATCCTCTTGCCTTCTGGGACTTCAGCAAGCCCAGCAAACATAAGCTTTGCCTTCTCTGTCACAGTTCCATCTTCCTTCCACTGGTCATTACCTCCACCTGCAGCTGCAGATCAGCTCTTTGCCCCCCACCCCACAATCCCACCTGACTCTTAGGTAGCCTTGCCTAACCTGGGACACAGCTCTGCCTACCTCCCAGAAGACCTACTCTAACCCTGAACAAACGGCTTCATCTGCCTCCTGTGAGGCCTGCCCCGACCCAGGACACAAGGCCAGCCAACACCAGAAACAACCAAATGGCTAAAGACAAGCACAAGAATTTAACTAACAGAAGTCAGTGCAATATGTCACCATTAGAATGCAGTTAACTTACTATAGCAAACCCTGGATATCCTAACATAGCTGAAGAAAAAGACTATGATTTTTAACTCATCTTATGAAGATGACAGTGGTTTTTAAAGCAGATATAAATAAATTCCTTAAAAAAATACAAGATGGGGAAGCAACAGGGGTTTGTTCTTGTTGTTTTTTGTTTGTTTGTTTGTCTGTTTGTTTGTTTTTTGGAGGGGAAACTGGGAAAGGAGAAATTTACATGTAAATAAAGAAAATATCAAAAAAAAAAAAAAGAAACCCATTTGTTTTTTAATGACAGAGCAATAGCGAGGGGGAAATGGATGGAAAGGGAGGTGAGGAGGAACTGGAAAGAGAGGTAAGGGTAAATATGTTATATTTTCAAAATATATATCAGAATATATTATGTGATTAAAAAAATCAATGTTCAATAAAAGGAAAAAATAAGATTAAAAAAAAAGATTAAACTAAAAAAAAAAAAAAAAAAAAATACAAGAAAGCACAATGAAGCCAGAGAAGAAAATGAATAAAACAGACCAAGACTTAAAATTTTAAATAGAATTAATAAAGAAAACACAAATTGTGGCCATCCTGGAATGAAAAACCTAGGAAAGAAAATGAGAACTACAGATATAAGCATCACCAACAGAATGCAGGAGATGGAAGAGAGAAATTCAGACGTAGAAGATATAATAAAAGAAACTGATACAAGAGTCAAAGAAAACACAAAGTGTAAAAAGGTTCTAACTCAAAACACACAGATATTTGGAATACTATGAAAAGACCAAACCGATGGATTGTCCCATCCTGTGGGACTCAGTTATTCGGGGGTTCAAGGGGGACCATGCTTGTAAAGGTAAAACGGGCAAGAGAAAGGACGAGACCAAGCAAGGATTGTCAAGGTCTACTTTACTAAGACTCAACTGCTTAATATATACTTCATAAAAGCAGGAAAAGGGAGAGGTGGGGAGCAGTGGGTAATCAGCCATCTGGCAGATACTGACAGGGGGCCCGGAACATTTTGTGATTCATCTCTGAAGGTCTTGATACACTGCCTCCTGTTAAACAGGCACAGGATGTTTTTAGACAACGTGAATGTCAGGCAGTTATCAGGCTAGTTGAGGGGCACGGGGTTGGGTGGCCATGCCTTGGCTCCCAACAATGGATAATAGGAATAGAAGATGGTGAAGAATCCCAGTTCAATGGTCAGAAAATATCAACAGTCACAAAAGAAAGCTTTCCTAACCTAAAGAAAGAGATCATTTTCAATATATAAGACACTTACAGAACACCAAATAGATTGGACCAGAAAAGAAAATCCTTCCACCACATAATAATCAAAACACTATATGTACCAAAGAAAGAAAGAATATTAAAAGCTTCAAAGAGAAAACGCCAAGTAACATAAAAGCAGACCATCAGAATTATATCTGACTTCTCAAAAGAGATTCTAAAAGCCAGAAGATCCTGGACAGATATCTTGCAGACTCTAAGGGACCACAGATGCAGCCCAGGCTAGCAAAACTTTCCATCATTATAAATGGAGAAACCAAGATATTCCATGAAAAAATCAAATTTAAACAATATCTTTCTACTAATTCAGCATTACAGAGCATAATATAAGGAAAACTCCAATACAAGGAAAGTAACTACACCAAGAACACAACAGAAATTAATGATCTCACAGCAAAATCAAAAGAAGAGAATCACTCACAGTATCACCATCAACACTGAAATTGACAGAAACAATCAATCATTGGTCATTAATATCTCTCAACATCAGTGGACTCAATTTACCAATAAAAAAGACAGGCTAACAGACTAGACTCATAAACAGGATCCATCATTCTGCTGCATACAAGAAACATACCTTGGCAACAAAAATAGACTCTACTTTCAAGTATAGGGCTTCAAAACTGTTTTCTAAGAAAATGGGCACAATAAACTAGCTGGAGTATCCATTCTAATGTTTAATAAAATATACTTTCAATCAAGATAGTCAAATGATGAGAAGGGAAAGGATATTTCATACTCATCAAAAGAAGAATCCACCAAGATGACATCTCAATTCTGAACATCTATGCCCCAAATCCAAGGGCAACCACATTAATAAAAGAAACTTTACTAAAGTTCAAATCATACATTGAACCTCATATCATATAGTGAGCGAGTTTAACACCCCACACTCACAAATGAAAAGGTCATCGAAACAGAAACTAAACAAAACAATGAAACTAACAGATGTTATGAAGCAAATGGATCTAACAGATAGCTACAGAACATTTCACCCAAAATCAAAATAATATATCTTCTTCTCAGCACCTCATAGAATCTTCTCCAAAACTGACCATATAGTTGGACACAAAGCAAACCTCAGCAGATACAAGATGATTGAAATAACCCCTTGCATCTCATCAGACACCATGGATTAAGGGTGGACTTCAAAAACAACAGATATAACAAAAAGCCATATACTTATAGAAACTGACCAACTCTACTCAATAATCACTGGGAGAAATCACTGCCCCTGACCTCAACCTGTACTACAGAACAGTAGCAATAAAAACTGCATGACATTGGTATAGATACCAATAGGTTGATCAAGAGAATCAAATCAAAATCCCAGAAATAAATCCTCAAACCAATGGACACTTGATTTTTGACAAAGAAGCCAAAACCATATAATGGAAAAATGAAAGCCTCTTCAACAAATGGTCATGATCAAATGAATATCTGTATATAGAAGAATACAAATAAATCCATATTTATCACCCTGCACAAAACTTAAGTCCAAGTGGATATACTAAATCTCATAGAACAGAAAGTGAAAAATAGGCTTGAATGCATTGATACAGGAGACAACATCCTGAACAGAACATCGATGGATTAGAGTCTAAGATTGACAATAAATGGGACCTCATAAAATTAAAAAAGTTCTGTAAGGCAACGGGGGTTTGTTCTTGTTTTTGTTTGTTTGTTTGGTTGGTTGGTTTTTGGAGGGGAAACTGGGAAAGGAGAAATTTACATGTAAATAAAGAAAATACCTAATTAAAAAATTGAAAAGCTATATAAAGGAAGAATTTCTCAATGCATATGTCTTCCCAGACTTACTCAAAATACACATAAAGAATTACTGAAGATCATTGAGATGGCTCAGCGGAGAAAGGTATTCCTCACCAAACCTGGTGACCTGAGTTCAGTCCCCTGGGATCCACATGATGGAAGGAGAGAACAACTCTGCCAGTTGTCCTTTGACCTCCATTAGCATGCCCAAAACAATAAATATGAAAACAAAAACATTGCTGCATAATGAGAAAAGATAAACAAAGTTTTAGTAGGCAAAAGCCATGAAAAGACAAAAATGGAGATGCAGAAAAGATCAACAAAAATTTTTGAATGGCTTCAATACCAATTGCTTGTAGGAAAGCATAAATTAACCCCTTGGTGACATCCTGACAGATGATCTCCTGACAGGTTTCCCAGACAGGCTAACATGGTTTTTATAGGATAACACCAAGAGTCAGAAGGATGGGGATGGAACAACTAGAGTTCACAAGCAACAGTGTTAGGCACAAGCATTCGGGAAAGTTAATTTATGAAATCTGTTCAAATTAAAAATGAAAAGCTCCTGTGATGCAGTAATTCCACTTCTAGGTATGTACCATAACAAAATGAGGTCACTTGTCATCTGGAAACAAGAGCCAAATGTTCCAACAGTATTTTATATCATATGTATGTTGTAATCCCAACTAGAAGCAATTCAAATAACTATCAATAGAATGGATTAATTGTGACATGTTTATGTGGTGAGATGTTTTACAATAGGAAAAAATGAACTGTCATAAACAATAATGATTATTTTGCAGAAGTTATGTTGCAGGATATCTGATTACACGGTGAATCCTATTGTGTTATTTACTGCAAAAAGCTGGTTTTAGTTGTGGTATGGCTGAGCTTTAGCACACACTTTTAATCCAAGAGCTTTCTGCTTGAATATTGTAAATGGGATTAAGTAAAGTCAACCATAGGTCAAGAGGTGGAGCAAGCAATTAGTTGAAACCAGAAAAAAAAAATCTGTAAGGCAAAAGATCCTGTCAATAGGACAAAATTTTAGCCCTCATATTGGGAAAAGTCTTTTACTAATCTTACATCTGACAAAGGGCTAATAGCCATTATATATAAAGAACTAATACATAAAATAAAATAAAAATAACCTAATTTTTAAAATGAGGTATAGAGCTAAAAAAGAATTCTCAGCAGAGGAATCTTGAATGCTTGAGAAGCACCTAAAAAAAAAAAAAATGTTCAATGTCTTTAGTTATCAGGGAAATGCAAATGAAAACAGCCCTGAGATTCCACCTTATACCCATCAGAATGGCTAAGACAAAACCCGTAAGGGATAGTAGCACACTCTGGCAAGGATGTGGACCAAGGGAACACTCCTCCCATTGCTGGTGGAAAGTTAAAGGTATAGAATCACTCTGGAAATCAATCACTTAATTTCTCAGAAAATTGGGAATACTTCTACCTGAATACCCAACTATACTGCTCCTGGGAATATACACAAAAGATGCTCCTTCAGACCACAAGCATACACTCTCCACTCTGTTCATAGCAGCTTTATTTGTAATAACTAGAAACTAGAAACTAGAAACTAGAAACAGCACAGATGTCCCACAACTGAAAAAAATTGATAAGGAAAAAGTGGTTCATTACATCATGGAATACTACTCAGCTATTAAAAAACAAGGCTATCATGAATTTTGGAGGGAAATGGATGGGACTAGAAAATATCATCCTGAGTGAGGTAACCCAGACACGAAAGGATATGCATGGTATATACTCATTAACCATAAAGTCCAGTATACTCATGCTACTATCCACAGAGCCAAATAAGCTAAAGATGAAAGTCTCAAGCAAGGATGTTTTAATTTTTCTTAGAAAGGGGAATAGAATAGTTACAGGAGACAGATGGAGGGAGCTGAGTTGGTTTGGGAGGGGAGTTGGGAGTGGTTCAGGATCAGATATGAAGAGAGACAGGAGAGAGGACCAGAGGGCTGGCCTGATATGCCCTGGCACATATGTAGCACACGTGCAGCTCAGTCTCCATTTGGATCCCTCAACAACTGGCATGGAGGCAGTCCCTTAAGCTGTTGCTCAACTGTGGAATCCATTCCCCAACAGGCCTACCTTCTCTGGCCTCAGTGTGAGAGGATTCACCTAAGCTGTAGAGACTTGAAATGCCAGTGTGGGGAGATATCTCAGGAGCCCCACCCTTTCAGAGTTAAATTGGAGAGGGATTGGTGGAGGGATTCTGTGAGAGGGAACCTGGAGAAGGTCATCATGTGGGATGTAAATAAATAAATAAATAAATAAATAAATTTCTTACTTAATTAAAAGAATTATAATATTATGTGTACTACTTCCAGGGGAAAATGAGATGAGGTCAGCAGAAACTATCATCAGTGAGACAAATTCAACAGAAAGATGGTCTAACAGTTTTGTACAAGGGTAACATAGGATATCTCAAGAATATTTTAGAGTAAGCATACAGTAGCCTTCTTACTAATACTCTTGGCCATGTATGTTCAGAAAACTTGGGTTCTCAGTATCTGAAGTTCCCCCAGGGCCCTGGCCCCAGGACATTACTGGATCTTCCTCAAATATTCTTGGTTTTAGGCAAGGAACTACATTGCTTCCCCTATATCAGGGCCTCAAGGAAATCAATTGATTAGCTCATCCTTCAACATTTAACTAGTAGTGCATAAAAGAGAATTTTGGAATCTATGTAAGTCCATACACAAAGATACAAAGCTCATAGCTAAAATTAGTGAATGCTCAGTCTCTGCAACATTGAGTTGCTGACTTCTAAACCAAAGTAGTACACAGATGTCATAGTGAGTTTGTTAGTGATTTATCCCCACATCTCTTGAGCTGCCTGATACCCATACAACACCATTGGCTTATTTAGGAGAGTTTACAAATTCTGGGCTTTGCAAGCCCCATGGTAAGTCTACAGAAATGAGTTCTTTTAGATGGAACTAGGGAATCTGTATTTGCTGCAACATTCAAGTTCAAAGCTCTAAGAACAGTCTGTCCACAGAGTTACTGCTACTGTTGAGTACACCTTGTGGAATCCATGCTTACCCCAGTGTAGCAGTGCTTAGCTGAAACCCAGGAAAATGTGTTTGGGTTATAGAGATCCTGCATTCATCAATAGATAACTCCCTGTTATCAACAAATAACCCGGTCTTGAGTATTCTGTTAAAAGAAAAACAAGCAGAGTAAAGCAGGTTTCATGATCCCATTCAAAATATGTTGTCATCCTACATATTCTGTGCTGGTTTGTAAGTTGAAGGATGATGCCCTGGTTAGTGTTTATTTTATTTTTTTAAAGAGTAAAATTATTTTAATGTTACCTGGTACAGTGACAAAGAAGTAAAAATGCCTGGCTTGGCCACTCTTATAGAGCTTACAACTGAATAGTTAATGGGTCTCAGCTCAGTTAGTTTTCTAAGTAAGAATTTTTTGCTTCAACTATGTTTGAAATGTTAACACCACCCCTTATCTGTGTATCATGAAGTGAATTCATCTGCCATTCTCTAAAATGGTCTTCATAAACCAGAAGGTCTGCACTAATCAGTTAGTGTGCACATAGCACTCCTAACAGCCAAAGAGTAGGAATTCAAGTGGGGAAGAGAATGTGATAAATGACTTCTGGTCATTTGAAACCAATAGGTATTGAACTGTAATTTCCTTGATCATCATACATCATGAGGTCACAGGACACCCTGATGGTAAACTTGAGGTCAGTGACTCAGTAGCATACCAGAGATGAGCATTCATGTTCACAAACTGACCATTTATTTATAACATGGGGAAGCCAATGCTGATCCTGTCCTGATTGTCCCATGTAGAAATGCAGAACTGTCTTTCAGATGCCACAAGACCTCTGCCTCTATTGTCCCTTTGTCATCTAGGTCAGGCCATCTCCTGTGTTCTAAACAATCTGAACACCATTTTGATTCCAATGGACCAAACAGTGTTTAATGCCATGTGTTCTGGGACCCCATGATGTATTCCCCCCTTGAGTTTGATTTTTCTGCATCCAAAAGTAACCTCCTATTTACTGCCACAAATGGCAACATCTGGTCTTCATGTCATAGACACAGCGCCTCCAACAATAAGGGCAGGGGACTGTAGCAAAGAAGATTTTCTTGAGCTCCCTTTTGGCCATGAGTATATCCACGAGCTCAGGACACAGTTGAGAAAATCTCTCCACTACAACACCCATATCATCACAGCATTCTAGAGGGGCAGGGTACAGCTCTACAGTCAACTTCCTGAGATTGGTCATGCATTGTAGAAAGTTCTTCAGTATAAGACTAGAGAAATCGTTGTCAAAGAAATTGATCCTGGTGAGCTGGGAGCACTGGCTCAGGGCAGGCAGCAGTACACTGAGCTGAGAGTCCTTCATCCTACAGTGCTCCAACTCTAGGGTCTGCAGAGAGTCTGTTATTTTCTCTATGAGAACTCAGAGATATGTGGCTCTTGACATGGGTAACTCTACACCTTTGATGTGGAGGTGTTTCAGTTGACAAAGCCAGTTACACTGTGACATGTATTTCAAGTCTGACTCTCAGAGAGGGCAGAAAATGATAGACAAGGACTCCAAGAAGACCCTCAGGCATCTGAATAACTTTTTCATGTTGTCATTGGAAAAGTAGACATTGTTTATATAGAGATGCCGGAGATAGTTGAGTTTGGAGAACTGAGAAAAAAAACTTGGTACCACCATTTTCCTCTTTGTCTGTCATAGTATGTGAAATTATGTCCCTATCTGAGTTGATACAAGTTAGTTGTAATTTGCAAAGATGCCTCATCTTTCCAAGATAAGGTGCCAAGCTATCCAGGAAAGACATAGACTGCTTTGTGCTTAGTTCCAATTCATTGATATAGTTAAACTTGAAAACCTCTAAGAACTCCCTGATAATCCATACAGGGAGGTAACAAATCTTCATCTTTGGACAGGATAGCATCAAAAAGCCTTTCCTCCAATAGCCCTTTCTCTTCTGGGCCCACTGCAGCAAGCATGCTTGGTATTCACTCACAGAGAAAAAGAGCCTCAGGTCCATGACCACCTTCACATCTTCCCTCAGTGCTTTTCTAGGAATGTTCTCTGCTACTTGCTTCTCACTCCCAGTCTCTGCTGAGTGGACTCCATCCTCTCTTCCAACCCATACATCCCAGAAATTCTGGTGCATATCTCTCAAGTTCAACACTTTTAGCTTCCATCTTCTGGGATGAACATTCCGTGTCAGCAGTATATCTATGCCATCCAGCATAGCTTGCAAAATCTCCACATTGGGGATTTTCATCAATGCTCTCACAGGGAGGCAGGGAAAGGGCCAGGCTGCCACCATTGTCTTCAATATCTCTGTGTGTCTGCCACTGAAAGCCTCTATGAAGAGTGGTGGGAAGAGCATAATGGGAAGGTACTCCAGATCCGAGAAGTCTGTGGCATCATTCCTCAGAAGCCCATCCAGTGCCAGCTGCTGGCGTGTGGGAAGGTTATAGGTGCTCATCCTGATAGATATTCAGTAAGAAGGAACAGTCTGTAGTCCAACTCCCCACAATAGTCAGCAGCAGCTATGAATGGAAGCCCAAGGATCTAGCAGTTGCTCAGTCCCACAAGGCAAGTAGGTGAAGAAGAGAGAGTCCTGGTTAGTGTTTATTAACTTGACAAAAATCTAGATTCACCATGAAAGAGGAAACCTCAATAGAGAAATTGACTCCATTGGATGGCCTTGTGGACTTGACTTTTGGGGAGTTTTTCCTAATTGCTGATTGATATAGGGGATCCCACTCAATGTGGGTAGCACCATCTCTGGGCAGATGAATCTGAATCATAGAAGGTACCCAAGGTTTTCAGGAGAAGCAAGCCAATAAGCAACATTCCTCCATGGTCTGCATTTCAATTTCTGCCTTATCTCCCCAGAATGAGTCACTGTAAGGTGAAAGATAAAATCAACTTTTTCTTTCCCCAGATGTACTTTTGGTCAGTTTTATCACAGTAACAGCAGAACAAGTTAGAACAAATGGGTGCTATGAATGTATAGGGCTAGCTCTACCATGTTGTTTCCAGAAGCCTTCTTGACGTGGAGAGAGGATGTCTGAAGAAATGTAGTGAATTCTGATTGTCTTCAGGATCCCTAAGTAGTGCTGAAGCATTACCAGTATTATCTTATGAGAAACACCTACAGATGCATGTTTTGGTAATTCTCTCTTCACTTCTCTCCACAGACATTCACTTTTGAGATTATAACTGTTGTCTGAGCACCCACTAACAGGCCCATTCTCAAGGAAAATACAATTATTCACATCCCTGATGTATTCAAAGGGAGGAAAGAGTGACAATAAGAATGAAATAAAATGTGTTTGAATATGCTTCAGCTAAGTAAGGATATTCAGTTGGTTTCCATTAAGTTTGGCACCATGCCTACAAAGAGCCATAGAAACAAAACTGGGGACTTCCATGTGTAAGGTGGTTATAATCTATCCATCATAGATAATTTATCTTGAAAATGCCATCTGTCTTAAAATACAAATTTTACAGGATTTGAAACATGACTCAAATTGATTTGTTTCAAATCCATTGAAATGTGTTATTTGATTATCCCAGAAAAGATGACTGCCATGATTATCACAGACATATTTGTACTTGGCAAGTCAACCTTTGAGGCTTGTTCCTAGAGATATAATCCTTTGAATTGTTAAAAAAACAAAACAAAACAAAACAAACAAACAAAAAAAAACAGTAATGGTACGTCATTTGGTATAAGAACTCAGGTTAGGAAAGCCTTTCAGTCTTTTTTTTTTTCAACTGGCTTCTTTCATGTGTTAGTCTTCATATTATTTTTTGTTTTTAAATCTCTATTTTTCTGACATAATTTTCTCTTGTGATCTGTGGTCCAAAAATCTGGGAGGGCAGAGAGGTGATAATCAGACTGTCTTCCACAACTCCTCTATGCTGACAAAGAGCATAATCTCTACCTAAGAGGGCAAATGACTCTATTCCTATTTTATCTAATGATTTGAGAAACAATTTTGGATTTCCTACTCCTGCTGGGATTCAGGGAAGGATAATGAGATTACCAATTTGTTTTATCTAGAGTTACTCATCAGATTTTCTGGTTTCACATAATCTAGCCACCAGTTTGTAAATAGTCTCTGTCTATCCACTTTCATTTATCTTTTATGAATTATTCGTGTCTTGATTTTCTGAGCAATACAATATTCAAATTAAGAGTAAATGGCACTTCAAGTTCTAGAAATGGTCTAGATTGTCTGATCAGTTTTTGAATGCCTTTATGGCTAATAATAATAAGAGAAATGAGGAATGAAAAAAAGTATATGAGACAATGCAGTAGATGATTGTGGTCCCTTTTCAGAGGTTTCAGGGTCCCAGCCTCAGTGATGATGTGAAGTCAGACTTTAGCACCAAGCCTTAGAATGATCATACATGGGACAAGTAGAAATGCCCTGGGATTAGATACCCTACATTCAAACCCCAGTTCTAACATCCATTAGCTTTGTAGCCTTAGTGAATGTTCTTAATTCTACGGCAGATAACTTTATGCATTGTGATATCTGTACTACGATATGTTTACAGTAAGCATTATTTTTAAATGTGTCGCTAATGGTGTATCTGGATTTGTATCAGTTTGACATCTGAAGTGATGTACTTAATAAAGCAGCTAGGCCTCCTTATTGTGGGTAGGCATCATGAAATCCATGGAGTATATTAATATAAGAAAAAGTAACAGAAAAGAAATAAATTTCTTTCTTGCTTGCTCACTGGAGCTGACATATAGTTATTATACCCCTGAAGTCTATTCCATTAGCTTCCCAGTTCTTCAGAACTATTGACACAGAATGCTTTAGTCCCACCTTTTTTTCCCTTGGTCTCAGTCTTAGTTGTATTACTTTGGTTGTGTAGAGCCACCATGACCAAGGCAATTCTTCTTAGAAAAAAAAATTAATTATGTGCTTACCTACACTTTTAGAGAGGCTTAGTCCATTAACACCATGGTAGGAAGCAAACAGACATCATATGGGTTACTGGTACAATAGCTGAGAGCTTTGCATCTTAATCCTCAGGCAGCAAGCAGCAGGCAGAGAAAGCAGGAAGAAAGAAAGAGAGAGAGAGAGAGAGAGAGAGAGAGAGAGAGTTAGTTTGGCATGGGATTTTGAAGTGTCAAAGCCTACTTTTAGTGGCACATCTCCTCCACCAAGTTTGTATAGTTCATCAACTTTGGACAAAACATGCAAACATATGAGCCTATGAAGACCATTCTCATTCAAATCATCAAAGACCCTAGAGAAGGCAAAAAATTGGCACTTACCTATCTCAAATAACCAATGGCTCATCAATCTTGCAAATTCTAATATCTATATATCTGTTGGTTTCTCTAGAGAACCATGACTATTATGACTACTTTATGTTTTACTTTTTCTAGCTGGGAGTAGAAGAGGTAAAATTACCTACATCATAATAAATATAATAAATAATATTATGCAAATACCAGCTTGCCATCTGTAAATTACCTATAAAATGTAATATCATGTTTGTGTTGTGGAAAGAATCACCTGCCTTTGTTATTATTAAGAATAAATAGCTAGACAGTAAAGCAGTGCTAGGAAGGAAGATGTACCAAACAGTTCCCATAGAGTAGATCAGTGAATTTATGTCAGAAAATACGTCAATATGCTTTCAGATGGACATCTACACCCTAGCAAACATGAGTCCAATAATAAAGTCACTCAACATTGACACAGTGTTATATTCATATTAGAATATAAATTTTACTTCAACCTACTTTTCCTATAAGTTTGAAAATTATCTAAGAAAGAAATTGAAGACACCTTTTCATGATCACTCTTCAGATCCAACAGCACAAGGGGCCCCTTAGGATTCACATATGGCATCCAAGACATCTCCCAATAATATGACATCTTAATAAAATAGGGTAAATTTTAAAAACATGAAAACCACTCAGGTTGAATCAGTCTTCTCCTGGCCCTCTGAAATTTAATTCTATTGATGAATGCTAAGGCTAATCACTTGGAATTGATTTTTATTGATTTGTGTCTAATTGAATTCAATTAAATGCCAGCAATTTGCATTGAGCAAATTAAATGGCACAGACTAATTGAATTGAAGGCATTCTCACTGAAGTGTAGACTATTCATAAAGAAGAGCACTCTATGATGTGGTTTTAATACTGGTTCCTGGAGTGAAAGCTATTGGAAAATTATTAAAGTTCAGCAGATGTACTGATTATTTGAAATATCCTTTTAAAAAGGATAAACTACACAGGTCTTGTAATTACATTGAAGTCTTTGACTCTATCATCTATAAATATTTGAGGGCTGTTTCTAGGGAATGTTCAGACAACTTGGCTGCTATTACAAACAGAAAAAGAATGCATCTTGGACTAAGAGAGAGAAACAGAGAAAAAGGGAGGTAACATTTAGCACTACTTGATTTACCAGCGCTTCCATTTTGAAACATTAATAAGTTACATAGCCTATGTATAAGTGTTTGTCCCAAGTACATCTTATATAGACTCAACCCTCCATGTCTTATCTGGTTCAGTTCCATTCCTGTCAATAGCAACTTATGCACTAAGGTGCATTGTGCTAGATCCCTAACCCTAATCCCTGCCAGTCTCATTTATTTCACAAGGCCTTTCTTTTAACATTACTTTCTCTGCATAACATAGGCTTACTGGAGCTTATATGCATGCATAGAGAAAGTGTAAGGCAGATAATAACTCAGGGAGTCCAACTTTGAGTAACACGAATGGGAGGAGTTTTGAAGTGACTGTGTCCTTCTACAATTCACATGTTGAAATTCTGACTCCCAGTAGAAAGGTGTTGGGAAAAAAGGGGGTCTGTGGAAGTAGTTAGATGAAACCTCAAGAATGGGTTTACATTTTGGTCTTCCTTCTTCTTAGGCTTAGCAATAGTGTCAACAGCCAGACCCCCTAGAACTACCAGAGAATGGACCACCAACCAAAGAATACACATGAAGCAACCCATGGCACTGGCCACATATGTGGTAGAGGATGGCCTTGCTGGTTGTCAGTGGGAGAAGAGGCACTTGGTCCTGAGGGTGTTTAATGCCCTAGTGTAGGGGAATGCCAGGACTGGAGGACAGGTGTGGATGAGGAGGGGAGCACCCTCATAGAGGCAGGGGATGGAGTGGGGTAGGAGGTTTCCGAAGAGTGGACCAGGAAAGAGGAAAACATTTGAAATGTAAATAAAGAAAATATCCAATAAAAAACACAATTTTAAAAAAAAAGAATTGATTTACATGATGGAATATGTACGCTCATGTCTCATCCACCTCAATAAAAAAAGAAATTCAGACTGCCTGATATGAAACTCCTTAATACAGAGAGGGCAGGGAAAAACAACTTTTGAAAAATCAGAAAGTGTTCTTATCAGAAGTAAAACTGTACAGCAACTTAAATTTTAATTTCTTAGCCTCCAGAATCATAAGCAACAAGTCTGAGCTGATCCAGAAACAGTCTATGATACTTTGTCAATTAATTCTTGCTGTTCTAACAAAATGTCTTAGAACATGAAGTCAATCATAGACACTGATCTGTCTCAGAAATGAAGACTGTGACCCTCAAAACAAGGAGTAAGAAGCACCTGTCTTTGGTAACCAAATGATTGATTTATAGTTGGCTTCTCTTGTGTACCTCACATAGTAAAAGGGACAAGCAATGCTCTTCAGTCCCTTTCATACAAGCTCTTACCTGATCCTGAAAGTGAACCCTACAAGATTCTTTCAGTTTCTCAAGACTTAGTGATCAGGATGTTGTGTGCATGGAGATTAAGATTTCAATGTCTGGATGTTACAAGAATACAAACCGTCTTTGCCCATGAAAATTAGTAAAGCAATTAATAAATGAATGTTGCTTTGCTTCATTTACTGAATTAGAGCCACAGGAAACTTACAAAAATATTGATAGCTTATAAAATATTATTTAACACATACTTTAGAGCAGTCTAACTCAGAAATTTAAGATACCTACAAGGATTGAACTCAAGGGTAGTTTTTGTCTTTCTTCCCACTAGCCATCCATTCAGACTCACTATCCATCCTCATGGATATGCTAACCTCTGATTTAGCCCTTGAGGCTCCTGTATCCTTGCCTGCCTTTGCTTTCACTGGGACACCATCACTGCAAGGACTGCTGCCTGTATTTGTCTGATCAGGTTTCCGTATCTGCAGCATTGACTCCAGAGGTATTTCAAAAGCTCTAATTTCAGTTGATCAGTGCTGTTTAAGGAATGTGACTAAGGTAGCTCTGTCCAATGTTGCTGCTACAGATTCCTTTCTTCATTTAGTCGACATGAAACTAGTTTTGATTTCTTACCACTTAAAGCAGCTCCTGTGTCTAACTCTCTGTAGGATGACTGCTAGTCCTTGTCATTGAGGAATGAACATGTTTCATGTCTCAGCTGGCAATGGTTATTCTAGGTGTAACTTCTTAATTTGGATTAGTCCTTTGTGTAATATAGGACTCTTATATCAGTGACATTGGAGTAAAGTGTCTAGGTGAGTGGATGGGTCAGTTCATAGACTGATAATAAGGGAAACCAGATATAAAAAACACAATCCATGATAAACATTCACACTATCAGAGAGCTAGATAGCATCTTCCTTGAAATATACATTGGAAAAACTTTAACTAACAATCAAAAAATATTGGACTAAGCCAAGATCTGGAAAATGTGTTCTAGGACCTCACGACAAGCTCATAACACTGAGATCCAGAGACAATGCAGGAAAGTGTCAATATCTGGGTAAAGTCAGAGATAGGGTTAAAATTCTCTCCCTTATGGTTAGTCACCTTCTGCTCCTTAGTTTTAAGTCCTTGCTTCTGATTATTGTCACCTTACCATTCCTGCTAAAGTGAAGGGGATGCAATAAGAAGAATACAGAAATTTCTCACTTTCCTATAAGATCATGGCATGGAAATACATCCCATGAATTCTCTTCACTGTGATTTAGCTCTAAAGGTCTCAGAGAAAACAGTGCAATGATAGTAAATATTCTATAAGGCTGAGTGACTGACTATACTTTGATGATTTTTGAAAGTCGAGTGTTGCAAATTTGGGGTTAAACATGGGCTATCTTTAATTTTCTTAATAGCCATTCATTGCTTACTGTGTCTGTGACTGACTCAAAATTCTAGTTATCACTAGCTAAAACTTTTTTATTTTATGTATTTGTATACACTGTAGCTGTCTATAGAAAACAGAGGCATTAGAAGAGGGCATTGGATCCCATTACAGATGGTTGTGAGCCACCATGTGGTTACTGGGAATTGAACTCAGGACCTATGGATGAGCAGCCAGTGCTCATAATCACTGAGCTATCTCTCCAGCCCAGCTAAAACTTTTTAAAATATATTAATGTAACAGATCATAAAGTTTCACTAACCTAAAACTAAGAATGTCATCAAAGAGCAAGTGAAACTTCAGTGAGGAATTTATCTGCTTTGCTGTAACTGGGTCTGTCTTAGGTTTCTACCAAGGCCATTGAATAAAGGTTTTGCCAGTGGAGCTTCCTCTATGGATCAGTGGCAAGGAAAGCTCCACTAGGAACCGGGATAGAATACTTTTCCCCCCAATAACAAACCTCCAAGTAGCTCAAAGAAAGACAATTCCACTCAGGTCTGTTTTCCAATGTGGCCCCAAATTGGGGTGGACTAGAATTTCTTTGTTGAACATTGCAATAGAAATTCAATGGATATAACACCTTGCATGGATTTTAGTAGCATCCTAACTAGAACTGAATTTTGTGTTTATTATTTTTAAAGGAAAGTTTTGTAAATTTCAAAAAATAAAAAAGACTTTTACTTATGACATTATTCTCTTTTCTGTAATGAAAAAAAATATTGATGAGCCAGTGAGGTGGCTCAACCCAGGGCAGTCACTGACAAGTCTGAGAACACTATTAAAGCAGGTCATGAACAGTTTTCATAAAGATAATGTGTTGATGTTGCCTGTAAACACTTAAGCATTCTACACATGAAGGATGTCATTGTAAAAAACTAGACCAGCCTACTTCAGGGGACCTCTAGAAACATGTTTCTCCTCATTTCTTTGAACTCTCTGTCCTTTCCAAAGTTATTATTTATTTATTTATTTATATTCTAAAATTTTAAGCTTTCTATCATTTCCCCCACAATACACAAGTCTCAGAAACAGATATAATATTCAATTACTCGTTCCTCTTGAGTGCATTTATGCCAATAACAGGAGAAATGCATTATTTACCTCATGTTAACTGTGAACTAAATGTGTTCTCTACATAGTAAAGGTATCAGTAGGATTCACATGAAGGGCTATTTTTGAATCAAGTAGTATTTGCTCTCTCCCTAAGCCCATCAATTTGTCAAACAACATAGAATATAGAAAAAAAAAGTTCAGGACTGAAGACTGAATGTTTGCCTCTTTTAATAAGGAATGAATGTGAGCAAGGGCTGATCAGATTCTCTTCTGCATGTAAAATGCAATTGCTGCTGCATAGAGGAGAAACACCACACTCGTTTGCTTGTTTGCTTGCTTGCTTGCTTGCTTGCTTGCTTGCTTGCTTGCTTGCTTGCTTGCTTGTGCTCAACTTGTACCTATAGAATGGTCCTTCCTACAGTGGGCTGGGTCTTCTCACATCAATTAAGTTAATTGAGATAGTTCTCTAGAGATATGTTCACAGAGTAACCTAATATAGATAATCTTTCATTGAGACTCTTTCCAGGGAACTCTAAGTTGTGTCAAGTTGACTGTAAAAACCTGACCATTCACAGCTTATGATGGTCACATCATGGGCAATGAGAAAGATGCAGAATCTGGATACTTAGCTTCCCAATTGAAGTGAATGGTTTGAGGGCAAACAGTCTCAATCAGAGGCCAGTGCTCTCATTGTGGGAAGTCAGTGATACTCAATTGATAGGAGCATTAAGTATTCAATGTCAATTTTGTACTTGCATAATACTCAGAGTGAGTTGCCAAAATAATCTTTTATATAAATTCAATGACTTGGCATCTGCAATCATCCAGTAGGGCAAAGAGAATCTACACATATTATTTAATCTTACAAAAAACACAAACAAACAAACAAACAAACAAACAAAAGCTTACATGGGACCAGAGATTAACTTGAGACATGGGCACCTAAATAAGAAACACAGTGAGATAGAAGAAGATTGTAGGCTTTAAGTGAGGTGTTCTCCTTTATTAAACAATTAGAAAACTTTCTCCACAGTTAATTTTGTTACTCTATTCTCTTTCCTTCTCTATTCTCTCTCAACTTTTTCCTTGCTCTACACTTTTCTCCTTTTCCTCATTCTAACTTCATAATTTTTTTGCCCTATACCTAGACACAAGTCAAGAAGGATGAAAGCAAAAAGACTTGACCATTTTCAGGCAGTTATTCTTATGTATGTTGAACCCCATGAAGGATCATTCCAGAGGTTCAAAATCTGAATGTCTCTGTTCTTTAATTCAGCCTAACCTTCCTTACATTCTTGATTTCATGGCCATGCCTTGCCTATGATTGACAGTTACAAAAAGATAGTATCATAGTTTTCTTATCAATGTTATCATCAGCCAAAAAGCAAAGAGTAAATAAATTGGCATCCTCTCATGGGACTGAAATCTAGTCCTAATTTTCCTTATAGATTAATTTTCTTACCTTGAGCATGCTTCCATTTCTTTAGAACTAAGTGTCATACTAGCAAGAGATATTTTCATCTTACTAGTAAAATATATGAGAGGCAGCTGTCTTCACATGCGGACTGGCCTCCTTTCAAACACTACTGACTCTCCAGTTGAGCTTAAATGAGAAGATAAGAAGGAAAAAGAGAAGTTACAGCAGGGCACCCAGAGACATCTAAGCATTAAAATCAAAGGCTGCACCCAAGCCCTGTGCTTCTGTAGAGATTCCCTTGACTCTTTTAACAGAGAAAACGAAGAAAAGAACTTGAGGATAGAATAATTCCTTTCTTTGATTAACCATTAGAAACTACAGCAGTTACAGCCAAGAGTCAATGACTGACAAGACAAGAGCCTAAGAGAGCCACATCTTTTGCTTTCCAGATTCCTGTCTTGAGCCAATAGTCTCCAGAGGTTTATCTGGAATGTACATGGGGGTAAATGTTTATGACATAGGAGCAAAGGGATCTTGACCTCTTAGAGGGATGATATTGTTTAAAATAGAAGTGGGAAGTAGCAGGAATAAATATCCCAGTACTGACAAAGTTACAATTCAAACATGTCCCCAAACCAATCCCTTCTGCCACCAAGCACACTACAGGACATAAAGGAAGACGTTCAGTTTGAGGCTGTGACTCCTGGTGTGAGTGGCATCCCTAATCAACTGAAGAGTAGTAACATTGCTGATTATCTGAAATCACGGAACATAAACTTCAAGAGAAATGGATTTGTTTAAATTTTTGTGTATTTGGTTAGTTAGCTAGTTAATTATTTGGAGAAGTATCTCACTATGTATTCTAGGAAAGCTTTAACTCTGAGACTTTCTGGTTCAGCAAGGATGCTGGGATAACAGGTACAGACAGCCATACTCTACTATTCTAGATTACATTTAATATTGTGTATGTATTTACTCTTTAATAATTCTATATGTTTAGAGAACATATTTTTCTTTCATCACCATTCCCTGTCCTTGCAACTCTTCACTGATTCTCTCACACACACATCTTGAAACATTCAGTATTGTTATTTTTAAAATTATTAATTAAATCCAATTAAAATTTTTCATGTACTTCTGGGTGTGGGGCCAAACACTAAAGCATGGTTGACCTATGGGAGGCCTGTGATAGTTCCTTATAGATTATATTTTAAATAAAAATAATTGAGGATAACAGTAATCACAGTGTACTATGTGCACATATATAACTGTCAAAGAAAAAATTAATAAAAATTATAAGATTTTTAAAAAGAATGATTCAGTAAATAAATGGGTAAATAATTCAAGTTACACATGAGTAGTAATGTCTATAGTTCTACTGAAAATTGTTATAGCAAATCAAAAAGTACTCTATTCTTGAAAATATTAAGAGTGACTTTGAACTCTGTTCATTATCAAAAAATCTAAGATCAACAAGTTCTTGATTGTTTCATTGGTGTATATTCATTGCATATGAAGGAGTTCATCAATTTATACATTTGTGTCAAATATTGTACTTAGCTCACCCACTACCCTTCCTTGTCTCTCTCTTCCATTCCATATATAATTCTTACCCTCATAGTCTCAGTTATATTTAATGTCATTCATCTGTCTGTTTATCCATCTATCTATCTATCTATCTATCTATCTATCTATCTATCTATCTATTTATCTATCATCATTTAATTAACTCATATATACCATTCTGTGTTTCTGTGTATTTATATAAACTATAGTATCTGTATGTAATTGAGAATATAAGATGTTTGTTTTTCTGAGTCTGACTTAATTCACTTAGCATCACAATCTCCTGTTGTATTTCTTTTCCAGAATATGATACAGTTATTTTCTTCTTTAAGGCTGAATAAAACCACACACTTTTACATCTATTTATCTGCTGATGGATACCTAACCTGATTTTATAATTGTGATATTGTGAATTGCTGAAATAAATAGGGTTGTGTAAACAATCAGGAAATGTAACATATGAACTGTAGCCTTGACTCAAAAATTAAGAAGCTAATATTCATCTAAGATCCTGGCAGATGAAGAATGTTTGCTCAGAAGATGAACAGCGTTGTTATCATCACCAAATAAAAGCATGCAAGAGCTACCCAGTTTATAAAAAGAAAATATACCTATTTTGGAAAGTGAGGGTTTCTGATAATAACAAAACAAAATCTTTGTTAAAAAACCCACGAGGCAATAAGCTATAATAAACAATACATTAATAGAACTCATACAGCAATAAAATTTGGGATAAGAACTAATTTTACAATAGACAATACCCCAACTACCCTGTCTAATGTTGCTATATATGGGTTACATTCTCTGAAAAAAAATTCGAAGTAGAAATCTAAGTGTTTGTTGAATATGCCTCTTCCCATGGCCTACTGATCAAGAAACCCAGCCTGCCAATCGTTCAAATCCAATTCTCTTAAGCAGAGTGATATTCTGAAAACTAGTTTTTTACCCTACTTCTGGAGTCTGTTAACTGTTCATCAAATGCCTGTTGAATAAATTAAACATTGCTTCTGTTGGAACAAAGGAAATCAACTCTCTTCTCACATGGAATTTTCTCATAACAGAGCCAAGCATTTCATTGTCTCTCCTATTTTTACTCAGCAGATGTTTCTCATTTAGGGGGG